>SNQJ01S0022977.1:29493-50511 GCA_010110895.2 Picea sitchensis | reverse complement strand
GAGGAAGATCCTTCTAGAAGCGGAAGCTTCTATTAGGTCTTCTTACATCCGCCTTATTCTATTTTATTGAAAGGTCTTATTAATATTGACCTTTATTACATCTGAATACATTGATCTACCTATGTGCAGGTTGGGACCTTAACAAAAGACTCCCTCGGTTTCTACAAATATTTTGTTTGTTTAAATGTGGCAATGCACAAAATACAATGAACATGAATGGAAGTTGGTATTCACCTGAGAACAAGTAATATGTACATACAGTAAATGAGAATCAACTAATAGAATAAAAGATAGTCATAAATATGAACCTTTTATTTTCTCCATCCAAGGTTGTAAATATATAAAGTTTTTCCTTGACCAAAATACATTACAAGCCACAAAATATTAAGAAATTGAATGGCTATAGCTAAATGATTTTTATTTTCTGTGGAAAAGTATCCAGATATGCTTCCAAACATGGAAATATAATTTTGCAGTATCTTTGGTGTAGAGGATAAATTGTATCATGGTCACACCAGTCTGTGTAGAGGATTAATAACATGTATTGTGATATAGGAACATTCCACCATATATGGTTAATAAGTGCGGTTTGCACATGTTTTATTTTAACAAAAAAACAACGGATATTGCAATTGCACATCTAGTTGCCCAATTATTTCTTATGCCACTAGTTTCTATCATGTCAACACTAAAGTATCATCAAAATTTTACAGTAGAACAGGCCCACACAGAACAGGCGCGAGATCTCGACTTCGCCAGACATGACAAATATGTTGGAGTTACTTCACACACACCTAGGATTTATTTTTCCTAAGGTTTTTCCTTGTTTATTAGTCATACTTATTCATTATCCAGTCTCCTATATTTTAGGGGAGAATATTCCACTTGGAGAATATTCTCTTTTAGTTGACACTTCAATTTGACTAGTTGAGTTGAGTTTAGATGATGCATTGGTTTTGTCACCATGCAACATTGGGATCATCACCAAGTAATGCGCACTTGCCTTGGGATCATCATCAGACTGGCGCATTACCCTTGATTCCCTGAGTTAACTCCTCACTACTCTCTGTTTAGTCAGTTAACTGAAGACTAGTTGACTA
The DNA here is from genome assembly GCA_010110895.2 of Picea sitchensis. NCBI lineage: Eukaryota > Viridiplantae > Streptophyta > Pinopsida > Pinales > Pinaceae > Picea > Picea sitchensis. The sequence goes on along the minus strand of SNQJ01S0022977.1, from coordinate 49,411 downwards.
GTTAACTCATCTAGGTGGCAGTTCACTCCCATAACTGCCTGAGAGACTAGACTAGGTGACAATTTACTCCTGTAACTATTGGTGTGTGTCCAAATCACTCTATACCACCACTATGGCTCATCAGTTACTCATGTATCCTATATCTATTGTAAATTATTCACTCTTTGAGTGTGGAAAACGGTTAATGAGAATTGTTTCATTCTTTCTCTCCTTCTTATTTCTCAATTTCTCTTTGCAAATGTCCGTGGTATTTTATAGATAGATCTATTCTGTGCAGGTTCAACAAATTTACATGGTATCAGAGCTGACGGACTCCTAACCAAAAGCTACACCAAAATGTTTTGTAGGTACAAAAGATTGAAGACAACAAAAAGATGGATTATTCGCCAAAAATACTTCTCACGCCTGATAACTTTTTGGAATGGAAGGCAAAAATTATTCTTCTTCTTAGATGCAGAGGCTTGTACAAAATAACTATAAAAATGGAAGTAGAGCCTGATTCTGCCGATGAGAAAATGATTTTCTCAATAGACAAGATATGGCCATAGGATGGATCCTCTCGTTTATTTCTCCTGAAATTCTCCATCAAGTATTTGATGAGTCACAAGAATCAACTCCAAATGAATTATGGACCAGATTGGAGGTTCAATTTGGGAATAAAGAATATTGTGAAGATTTCATGCAGGGGATTGGAAAGATAGAGCCAGAAGAGAAACCGTCAGAAGATCAAGCCTCTTATTATGAAGAATCTTCTACAAATGTATTTGCACAAATTTGTATTCCATTAATTGAAGATGATGTCTATTTCATTTCATATTTATTTTTTGAAATTCATGTTGAAGATATATGGCATGCATCTCAGGAGTCACATGCAGACACGTTTGCATGCACCATGCATGCATCTTAGGAGACAAAAAGCGAGCCGCGCACATCAGACTCAATTCTGATATTTTCTTAGCACAATTTGCAGAAAAAAAAAATTGGATATTTGAATTCCTCTCGAGAAAATATCCAATTTCAAAAAACAATCGTTCGAAACGGAGTCCGAGAAGTGAAGTTATGATCATTTTAAAATCAACAAAATTTCAGCGTTTTTCCGGAAACGGCCACGCGGTTTTCAAAATTTCATCCAAACTTTATTTGGATCTTATCCATTACAAGAAGAGAAATTGGATATGTGTGGAAATATCAATGATGCATCTACTTCATCAGATCCGTCCAGCCATCTACATATTCAACAAAATCTTCAACGAGCACAAACTTGCACAGTTGTGAGGTCTTCCTGGAGTGAAGGACATGGTTGCTTAGCAACTGGTTTTTGTTCCTTCTCATTTTTTTTATGCATTGTAATTTGAGGGGCGGGGTTTCCCATGAGTTTTTCCCTCTTTCCTCATTTAGTTCAATGTATCTTTTGTATTTGGGTACCTAACATGGCCTCGTTGTCGGGACCCATTCTTTATTTTCACCATAGTGATGTTCAGGCAGAGTGTTGGAGTTACTTCACACACACCTAGGATTTATTTTTACTAAGGTTTTTCCTTGTTTATTAGTCATAATTAGTAAATATCCAGTCTTCTATATTTTAGGGGAGAATATTCTCTTTTAGTTGACACTTCAGTTTGACTAGTTGAGTTGGGTTTAGATGATGCATTGGTTTTGTCACCATGCAACATTGAGATCATCACCAACTAATGCACACTTGCCTTGGGATCATCACCAGATTAGTGCATTACCCTTGATTCCCTGAGTTAACTCCTCACTACTCTATGTTTAGTCAGTTAACTGAAGACTAGTTGACTAGTTAACTCACCTAGGTGGTAGTTCACTCCCATAACTGCCCGAGAGACTAGACTATGTGACAATTTACTCCCATAACTGCTGATGTGTGTTCATATCACTCTAGAACACCACTATGGCTCATTAGTTACTCATGTATCCTATATATATTGTAATTTATTCACTCTTTGAGTGTGTAAAACAGTTAATGAGAATTCTTTCATTCTTTCTCTCCTTCTTCTTCTTTCTCGATTTCTCTCTACAAATGTGTGTGGTATTTTATAGCTAGATCTATTCTTTGCAGGTTCAACACATTTACAAAATAACACTACCGCAGGTCCACTCGCGGGTGCAGGGCCTCAACATTGTAAAGCGCTTAAACAAAAAAGAAAAGAAAGAAAGAAAAAAAAAAAACAGCTCCAACTGTCGATGCATGACCCCGACGAGAAAGAACGAACAGGCCCAACTGCAGACCTAGGGCCCCAAACTCGTAAATTTGAGCCAAATAACAACAACCAACAACCGACGAACCAACGAACCAGCGAACAAGCAACAACCACAAACTGCAACTGAAGCACATAAGGAACCAAAAACTTATGATGAGCATGCCAGTAGAAATAAGCAAACATTCTTACTTGCAAACTGCAAACACTGAACAACAAAGAAGGAATAGAAAACAAAATTGTGGCATGGAAACTTACTCTGAAATGATGAAAGGAAAAAGCATAGGTTGAATTGTGAACCAAACAAGAACAAGCAACAACCGACGAACCAACGAAGAAGAAGCACTCATCGAACTAGTAAACAATGTATGTAGCTTCAACGATGACTAAATTTCATTCTAAGCGCAGACGAAATATGAAAAATACAATGCCTATTCAACTGGCCGTGGACAACAATATCGTCCAAATTCACTACAACATTGTATGGAAAATTTCTAGGAAAAATGTACTCTGAGAAGCCTATTTAGATAAACATTTAAGACGTCAGGTTGTCCAAGGGCCTCGCAATATGAAAAAATTTAAGTTGTCATGCCTGTTTCAAGATCTCGCACCATGTAAACATTTAAGTTGTCAGGCCTATTCAAGCACCTCAAAAAAAGTGTCAATGATCTAAACCTTCGGTATGTAAACATTTTAATACAAATACGAAGGAATAATAATAATAATATGAAAAATACATTAATAAAAATAAATTTGTAGTCAAAGAAAAAACTAATATAAAGTCAACGAATTATCGATCAGTATAAACTTTGGATATATAAACATTTCAATATGAATAATACAAATAAAAAAAAGTATTGTACATAATAAAACTTTGGGTATGGCAACATATAATTCATTGGGAATAGTGAAGCTAGAAATAAGACCTCAAATCTATCATCCAATCACATCATGACATATATGGGTTTTTTTATTATATAAAAAATAATGTTTTTAGTTATGTAAGTCGAACATTAGAAAATATGCAAAAATTTGTAGTCAAACAACAAACTAATATAAAGTCAATCAATTATCGGTCGATATAGTCCCTCTACACCTTCGGCATGAACTAACAAAGACCACATGATTCAATGAGATGACACATGAACATAGGTAATTATAGATTGTAATATATAAAAATAAATATATTTTTCAAATCAGAAAATTCAATGTTTATTTTTGTAATTTGATTTGTATTATTTATTCTGTTTTTAAATGTTATATTTTTTTAATTTTTAGTTTGTTATTATTTGTTTGTCAAGTATCTATTTAAAACATTGAAATTTCTAAATATTAATATAACTAAATTAATGTTATGTTTTTTAATTTTTAGTTTGTTATTATTTGTTTTTCTGAACTATATACTGAGTATTTATTTAAAACATTGGAATTTCTAAATATTAATATAACTAAATTTATAAGAGTATTTATTTAAAACATTGGAATTTCTAAATATTAATATAACTAAATTTATAAAAAACCTAGATGTATGGGGCATCTACTTGAAACATTGAAATTTCTAACTATATTAAAAAATTACATTTAAAGCACAACAATAATTAGTTTGCAATTTGGATTTGATATAATCATAAAAAAATAATTTAATTTAAAGATGCTGCAGTTTAATTTTTTTTTTATTTTTTTACATTTAATTTTTATGGCAATTTTCTTCACTTTAATTTCCACTTCTAAAAATTATACATATCTAAGGTAATTACTCTTTTATTTGACTTAATACACATTTATATTAATAAAGTTGGTGAAAATATCATATACTTTTCCATTTTTAAATAAGTATTTATTAGTTTTTTCAAATATATTAATAAAGTTGGTGAAAATATCATATACTTTTCCATTTTTAAATTAGTATTTATTAGTTTTTTCAAATATTTAATATAAATAGAAATAATATAAGAATCAAAATATTTTGAATTTTTTTAAAAAACATTCATACACAAATCATTAATTTAAATGATACTATTGCAATGTCCAACTATATTAAACAAAATATAAATCAATTAAACAAAATATAAACATAAATTTAAAATAACGATTAGGTACTTTATAACTATTATCCTTGTTAAATGTATTCTAGGCTCTTTGTGACGTGTAAGCTATGCTGCATGACTTCTGCCATTTTGTATAATTTTATGACTTTTTGGTATTTCAAAATACTATATGAGCATCTTGACGTGATTTAAATCTGAATTGTGCAAGCTTCACGACGAACCAAATGAACCGTATTGTAGCCATAGTTACAAAATTCACCCAAATAGAGGCACAAAATACTAAAATTTGATAATTCAACTTGAATGCAATTCCATATGGTTAGCATGTGTAAAAGTTGGTGAATTCGATTAGAAGTGGCTATGGATATATTTTAGATTCTCATCTATCAAATTTTGATCTAGGGAGAGATTTTAAATAAATAAGTGAAATTTTTTTTGAACACTATCTAACAACATCACACTTGGATGATGATGGCTAGTTGAGAAATGAAGAAGGTTTTTAAAGGGATAAGGTTAAGATGTGGGAACATTATCCCTTGGTGAATTTTACTTTTAATGATGTTGTATTGCCTACTATTATCAGGAGTTAAATTCAAATTTCAAAGTAGATGAGGATGAAAATGAGCAAAATGCATGGAAGTGAATTAAACTTTAGGAATGAAAGCATATGTATCTAGTCTTTAAGGTGTATATTCTCGAATTATTTTAAAATTGAAATTTTTTCATTTGATTTTTTATCATATCATATTGAATTCAAATCTTAACTTTGGTTATAACTGAGTTTTTTCCCTTCAAAATATCAATTTATGCATCTATTGAATTTAGATATCAATCTCCTGTCATTTTCATTATATTCTTTTTCTCAAATGATGATAAACCATTTGAAGAACTAAATCGTTTATAGATGTCATTTACTTTGGCCTCGCTCATGAGTTAAAGTCAATCAATATATTAAGCACATCATGCAATCAACATGTCCACAAAATTGAATGTATTATGAGTATAGATACCTAGCAAGCTTGGCACCATTAGTTTCCATCACAACAAAGTAAATTTTAACATGAAGCTGTAAATTAATAACACAAACTAGAGAATTTTGAACTACAGTGATCAACATGGACTTAGTGTTAGTGGAATTAACATTGACTTTTGTCCATGGTCACCCCTTTGTGCTTTGGTTCACTCATACGTTGGAGTGTTATGGATAAGACTAAAATTATGCTCGAACTTTCACTCATCGATTTATTTTAAAATATTTTGAAGACTTCATGGCATTGTCAATAGTTACAAAAAAATTCAATTTTTTTAATAAATATTTATAATTAAAATTTTCAAATATTTAATATAAATAGAAGTAACTTAGGAATCAAAATCTTTTTTATCTCGTTTGTTTTTTATTATTTATTCTTCTTTGGTCTTTTAATTTTTAGTTTGCTATTATTTGTTTGTCTTAACCATACATGGAGCATCCACTTGAAACATTGAAATCTCTAAATATTAATATAATGAAATCTATAAAAAACCTATATGCATGAAGCATCCACTTGAAACATTGGAATCTCTAAATATTAATATAATGAAATCTATAAAAAAAACCTATATGCATGGAGCATCCACTTAAAACATTCAAATCTCTAAATATTATTATAACGAAATCTATAAAATACCTACATGAATATCATCTTATATGGAAAACATATAATTTTAAATATAAAAATTTGTATTCTACTACTAAGGAAAACAAAACAATAACTAGCTTGCAACTTGGATATGTTATAACCATAAAAAATTAAATTAAATTAAAGATGTTGCACTTTTCAATTATTTTTATTTTTTTTTAGTTCTTTTTACATTTAATTTTCATGACAATTTTCTTCACATTAATTTCCACTTCTAAAAATCATACATATCCAAGGTAACTAGGTTTTTCATTTGATTTAATAGACATTTTTATTAATAAAGTTGGTGGAAATATCATATATTTTCCAATTTCTTTTAATAGAAGATATTTATTAATTTTTTCAAATATTTAATGTAAATAGAAATAATATAAAATTCAAAATATTTTGATTCCCTCTTAAAAAACATTCATACAAAAATCACAAATCATTCATTTAAATACTTCTATTCAATGTCCAACTTCATTAAAAAAAAATATAAACCAATTAAACAAAATATAAACATAATTTAAAAATCATTCATTTAAATACTTCTATTCAATGTCCAACTTCATTAAAAAAAATATAAACCAATTAAACAAAATATAAACATAATTTTAAAATAGGGACTAGCTACTTTATAATTTTAACCTTGTTAAATGTGTTCTAGGCTCTTTGTGATGTGTAAGTTATATTGCACAACTTCTTATATTTTGTTTGAATTTTTGGTATGTCAAAATACTATATGAGCATCTTGACGTGATTTAAACCTGAACTGTGCAAGATTCATGATGTACCCAATGAGCCCTATTGTAACCATTTTTATGAAATTCACTTGAATGGACGCAAAAAATACTAAAATTTGGTAATTCAACTTGAATCCAATTCCATATGGTTCGCATGTGTAAAATTTGGTGAATACGATATGAAGTCGCTCTGGATATCTTCTAGAATCTATTAAATTTTGATTTAGGGAGGTATTTTAGATAAACAAGTGAACGGACCTTTGAACACTATATAACAAGATCTTCTAAGAGACACTTGGATGATGATGGCTAGTTAAGAAATGGAGAAGGTTTTTGAAGGGATAAGGTTAAGACTCGGGCACATCATTCCTTAGTGAATTGCACTTTTAAAGATGTTGCATTGTCCTCTATTATCAGTAGTTATTCAAGTTTCAAAGTGGATGAGGATGAAAATGAGCAGAATGGATGGAAGTAAATTAAACTTTGCGAATGTTTAAGCATATGTATCTAGTTTTTAATATGTATACTCTCGAATTTTATTAAAATTGAAAATTTTTCATTTGAATTTTTATGATATCGTATTGAATGCAAATCTGAATTCGAACTTGAACTTGGTAAATTTGGTTCTTACTAAGTTTTTTCCCTTGAGAATATCAATTTATGCATCTATTGGATTTGGATATCAATCTCTTGTCATTTTCATTATATTCTTCTTCTCAAATGATGATATACAATTTGAAGAACTAAATCTCTTATAGGATGTCATTTGCTTTTGCCTCACTCATGATTTAAAATCAATGAATACATTAAGCACATCATGTGATCAAAGGTCCATAAACTTGAATGTATTATAAGTATAGATACCTAGCAAGCTTAGCATCATTAGTTTCCATTACAACAAAGTAAATATTAACATGAAGTTTTAAATTAATAACACAAACTAGAGAATTTCGAACTAGATAGAGTTTGTCATCAACATGGACTTCAAAAGTTAGTGGAATTAACATTGAATTTTTCCCATGGTCACCGCTTTGTGTTTTAGTCATACTTTGAAGTGTTATGCATAAGACCAAATTTATGCTCCAACTTTTACTGATCAATTGATTTTAAAAATATTTTGAAGACTTTATGGCATTGTGAGTAGTTACTAATACCTAAAATTTTGAAATTCCACTTCAAATTTTAAAGGCACATAATTATTGTCACTTATGTTTTGTTTTTAGGCTACATTATTACAAGTTTCAAGTGTTTCATAATTACTTTAACTTTTAGATTTGTATTACATAAAACACTTACATTAAAACATATCTAAGAGGCATATATAAACACTTTTGTTAGTAATTTCACTTGTTTTTTTATTACAAAGTTAATAATTTAATAGTAACCACTTAGGGGATAGTTTTGAATATCTTTTTTTATATATAAAACTAGGAAAAAAAAATTAAATAATTTAATAGTAACCACTTAGGCGATAGTTCTAAATATATATATATTTTTACCTATAAAACTAGGAAAAAATTATTTTCTCATTATGTACATTACATTGATTCAGTGTGGTTTATATGGTAGATTGGTCTAAAAAAATTTCAAACTTCATGAAACCTCACTAGAGTAATTCCAAATTATTCTTGTTAACATGATTCAAAATCATTTTGAATGACTAGATATTTATCCAAGTTCCAAATAATATTATCTCACAATAACTAACATAAAAACTATATAGTCTAAGCATAGGTATGCACTACATTCAAAAAAATAAAAATAGGTTTTTGCTCGATTTCATTCAATCAACAATATATAATCTTTATTTTCATTGAGAACTAAATTTCAAATAAATTTCAATCATGATGTTTAGTGTGAAATTTGGATTAGAAAGGGAGACTAGTAGACATATTGTATACAAGAAAACTATTCTCAATATTCTATTAATTCAAAGAAGCATTACACACATATAAATTCATTAATTTTGTCCTTAAGATAGATTGATTTTCTTAGCCATACACTCTATTTATTGAGAGAATATCTCAACCACACTCCTAAATAAGATCTCTCATAGATATAACAAACTCCTAAATCACTTAGGTAGATAATATCTACATTACAATTAACAAACCACAATCTTAATAATATGATGATGAATATAGCATATTAAGTACATCAGACAAGTAGGAGTTAATTACTCGAACACCTTCCCTTAATGAGTACTTGTATTGATCTTTGTTCGATGTGGTCTTCATCAACATTCCTTAACCATTTTCAAATCTTCAGGGATACTAAATCCATCAAGTTGTCTCTTAACGCTAGTAAGAGTGTAGCTCCCGAGTTAGATTCTCAAGTTCCACTCCTAGACTCCTTAATCAGAAATCTCCCGAACTCAATTACTGGACACTCACACACCTATTGTGTAACCTCACTAGCAAACCACTTTCATGTCTCAACAACTAATGCGGGATCATTCCCTCAACTTCTTTTTTTTACAATTTAAACATGTACATTCAATGGGTTCTTTTTATCAATAAGTTTTCTACATCTTCTAAGAACCCCTCTCTCAATTGTTTTAGTTATATTAATAATTCTACCATCATGCTATGTACCAACAATATAGATAGATTTATGTGAAAGTGTATAGAACATTTTCTTTACAAAAATTCGGTTAATGCATCTCTAGATAAATGTATGAAATCTTTAATTTTAATAAATAAAAAAAAATAAAAAAATTATAATAATAATAAAATAAATTAATATAATTTTTTTTCTTTACTATTTAATTACTTATATTTTGTATTTACTATGTAATTACTTATATTTTGTATTATTTAGAATTTTATATGTTATATTTAGTTTTTACATCTAAAATTAAAACAGATTTATAGTTATATATTTGCTATACCATATTATATAGCAAAGACTCGTAAAAATTGGTTGTTGTTTAAAGCCAAGTTAATATTTAATATTTGTTTTATGTAATTTTGTATTATTTATAATTTTTATCCAGTTTTTAAATTTGAAATTAAAATAAATCTCTGTTTGTTATATAGCAAAGATTCTTAAAAGTTGGAGAAAGTTTATATATTTACTATATTATATTATAGTCAACATTTTCTATTATTACCTTACATGTTCTTCGTATCCATAATCAAAATAGACCACTTGATTCAACGAGATGGCACGTGAACATGCGTAATGGTAGATTGTAATATATAAAGACAGATATTTTTCAAATCAGGAAATTCAATGTTTATTTTTGTAGTTTGATTTTTATTATTTATTCTGTTTTTAAATGTTATGTTTTTTAATTTTTTTTTTAATTATTATTTGTTTGTCTTAACTATATGGATTATCTATTTAAAACATTCGAATTTTTAAATATTAATATAACGAAAATTATAAAAAACTTAGACGTATGGGGCATCTACTTGAAACATTGAAATCTCTAAGTATATTAAAAACTTACATTTAAAGCACAACAATAATTAGTTTGCAGCTTGGATTTGATATAACCATAAAAAATTAAATTAATTTAAAGATGATGCAGTTTTCAATTTTATTTTTATTTTTATTCTTTTTACATTTAATTTTTATGGAAATTTCTTTCACTTTAATTTTCACTTCTAAAAATTATGCATATCCAAGAATACACATTTATATTAATAAAGTTGGTGAAAATATCATATACTTTTTAATTTTTGTCATAAATATTTATTAGTTTTTTCAAATATTTAATGTAATAAAAATAACAGAAATCAAAATATTTTGAATCCTTTTTAAAAACCATTAGTACACAAATCACAAATCATTTATTTAAAGACTTCTATTACAATGTTCGATTTCATTAAAAAATATATATAAATCAATTAAACAAAATAGAAATATAATTTAAAAATAGAAATTAAATACTATATATTTATAGTCCTTGTTAAATATATTCTAAGCTCGTTGTGATGTGTAAATTATGTTTCATGACTTGACTTGTATTTCATTTAATTTTATGACCTTGACTTTTTGGTCTGTCAAAATACTATATGAGCATCTTGATTTGGTTTAGATTTGAATTGTGCAAGTTTAATGACTCACCCCATAGTAACCATAATTACCAAGTTCACCGAAATGGACGCAAAAAATACTAAATAACCAAATTAAACCCAACCAACATTTTCTTTTTATCCATAATCAAAATACACCACACATGATTCAACGAGATGGCACGTGAACAAAGACAAAGGTATTTTTCAAATGAAGAAATTTGGAAACTCAATGTTTATTTTCTCATTTGTTTTTTATTATTTATTTTTCTTTCGTGACATTTGGAAACTCAATATTTATTTTCTAGTTTGATTTTTATTATGTTATGGTTTTATCATTTTTAATTTGCTATTATTTACTTCGAGCCATCATTTTTTTCCACAAAAAATTTCTCATTATATTTATAAAAATATAAATTGTTTTATTATAACATAAGTTCTTTGATATTTTGAGTTAAAAAAAAAAACCCAAACATAACTACACATATTTTCATATTCTTTACAATAGAAACATCTTTTCCTGAAGATTCATAAAAGGACAAAATTCAAAAAGGAATAATGTCTTTCATACTAAGCTATATATTGTAGCTTACTCATACATCAACTATTTAATAGACTGCAAATATTTACTCCCCCTGGAGCCTACTAAAACATCTTTAAGAATAGTGTGGGGCCCTCTTGACCATAATCCCATTGATTATAGACTATGCTCCCAGGTAGTTTTGTTAGAGCCAATTTTGATAATCTGTCGACCTTTTGATTCTCTTCTCTATAAATATGTGCAAATGATATATTCCTGAAGTCTTTGAGAATGTCTATAATCCTTTCCTTCCATATTTCTAGGAAACAACATGAAGAGCTCCTTTTCGATTAAACCAATTAATGACTATTTTAGAGCCTCCTAGCACATGTATATCTGGAATTAAGAGTCTAGATGCGAGAATTAGTGAGGCCCATGCACCCATGAGTTCTGCCCTAGTTTTTGTTCCTCGTCCACAGTTTACAGTCCATTTATATGACATGTTATTATTGATCTTTATCATGCCTCTCGCCCCACTTTGTTCACCGTTCTGTTGTGTTGCCCCGTCGAGCCATCCAATGACTCTATCTTCCAGACTCTCAGAGATTGTAGACCTAGGATGTTTATCTTTTTCCTTTTTTCTGTAGGTTCTCGTTGCTCCAATAGTTAGGAATACTATCTTATGGATAGAGGGAGTCTGTGACTCAAAGATTGTCTTGTTTCTATCAAGCGAAATAAACCAACAAATAAAGGCTCGCAGAGTTCGGTAATCAAAGTTCTACTTTTCCCAATTTTCAAAGCACGCATTCATTGTTAGACCATTCCATCCATTAGTGAATTTTAGAGCAAGTTTAACCCTATTCCAAACTGAAATTGTGAAAGGGAAATTCACAAAGAGGTACTTACCAGATTCCCTCTTACCTTTGCAGAGGTGGCATATCCTTGGCCCTGCCCAGGTTCTTTTTTGTAGATTTTTCCACGTTAGTATTTTATTTTCAGCTATTAGCCAAGCAAATAACTTGATCTTTAGTGGACAGTCCCATATGCACAGTTTTTTCCTCAATCCACCAATTTTAAATTTCCATAGTTTTGTAGCGACTACATTGTACACAATTTTAACAATAAGTTTCCCTGAATTATCTCCACCCGTCCATAATAATTCATTCGTACGATCAAGGAGTTGGATCCCCGATCTAATCAAATTACTTCTATACTTTTCCTATTCAGCAGCTATATCTCCATCGAGCCCAAAAGATGAATTGTCTAACCAATTTGAACAGATTTCTCCCTGTGAGAATTCACATCCCGCTTGATACAACAAGTAAACAATTTTTTGGTTAAGAGTAGTGACTAGCTCGTTTGATAAGAAAGAGTCCTTCCCCATTCCCAGTATTACATCTTTCCCAATAATAATGGAATGTCTCGTGCCCGGGTTCCAAGCCAACCATTGTAAAACCAATGGTAAAGTATTAATCAAATTTTTCCAAGTCTGGGATCCATAGGCCGACACTGATGAAGCCGATCTTAACCATGTTGACACCGATCCATGTGGTAGTGATCCAGATTATTTTCGGCACGAAATGAGAGCGGAGATATAATAAATAAATGCACAGAGATATCGCGTATATCCAGTAATATAACATAAATATATTAGAGATGCAAGTGAAACCATAAATACGGAGGTCTGAGTCATACCACGATTTCTATTAATGAGAAGTAATGCAGAGACAACGTAAAATGCAATTGAAAGACTTGCTAGAATGTGGTGGTAAGCTTATCTCCGAGAAGAGATGTGACTACTGCGCTAATTCACAAGAGATGGTTACAATGGGGCTCTGGAGGCCTTTTTTGCAATGTCGGAGAATGCCAAAGTCCTAGACATCCAAAAACCTAACCCTAGGAGATGGAAACACCAAGTCATGTGGGCCCGTTTGGGTAGTTAGTACATAAACTGCTGGAGTGCAGTAACTTTGCATCACGATCTCCGTTTAGGCATCATGATGCTTTCGTTGGAAGGTATCGTCGGGGAGATTCATTTTGGGGGCTCGTCATACCTTCAACTATCATTGAGAACCCTGATCTTGAAAAGAAACTTCATTTAGGCCCTCAAAATGGTCCCGAAATTTAAAAACTGCTAAAATGATAGAATTGCCAAAATGGCACGGTTGTTTGGAGCCATTTGGAAAATGTAGGTGGCCCCAATATCCACTGGATCAATCCTCCCTCATAGAAAGATCAATGGTCTCCATTAGATTTGAGTTCGAGGGGAGAGGGAAAAGCATTTGTTGAATCTGCATCTTGGTGAGGCTGCTTGTCTTGCTGGAGAAGTCAGTCTGCTTAGTTTGTAAAATGTCTGATTTAGAACACGTATTGGGCTGGAAGGTTTGGACCTTTGCTCGGTCGGCTATTTTAGATGGTAATGCGAAGGAATCTTCATTCTTTCTTTTGCAACCTTGTCCGACCTTCTGTTGGATAAATGGTGCTGGCGAAGGCGTGGTGGCCTCTGAGTATCACATGTTCACCCTTGACGGTGTGGAAAGATGAATTTTTCTGATATGAGATACTACCTTGCGGCTTCTTGTTTAGGTGGGGCGATGGTGTAACTACCTCACGGTATCACGTAGAGATGAACCGCAGAGTAATAATGACAGTACGGTGTCGAGACTCATAGATAGCATGGTGTTTCCACATATATGGCTGGCCCAAGGGAACATCCACCGGACATCGATTGGGGCAACATCACATAATACCTCATCCTTGAAGGGGGTTTGATGCCATATGACAATCGACACTGTTGGTACGACACGAAGATCTCATCCTTGGCGAAGCCACCAATGCTATATGGTTCTTGGCGGGTGTGGTGTTTGTCGACAATCCCAACTGTTTGTTGATCTTTGTTGAGATGAGGTTCTTACGGCTTCCATTATCAACAATAAAATCTAGCGTTGTCCCCTTCACCCACATCTATGAATTAAAAAGGTGCGCCCCCTCTTCTAGATCTGTTGGTTCTTAAGGTTGAATTGCTGCGGTTGCAAATATAGCAGTGGGGTCTGCGTCAAATATATGTCTTCTACCAGTATTTTATGAAACAGATTCATAATTAGGGTTCGGATCCTTGTCTTTGATCTCGACCACCAATGACTATTTTGGGTGTCATTCATCGGTGTTGTGCGAGGAGCTTTTGTGGAAATCGCACCATTTTCCGGTGTCCTTCTTTGTCTTCCCGCATGACCCCTTCTTTTCTTGTGGCTTGGAATTTGGTTTGAATTTGTTTGTTAGGGTTGTCTTTGTCATACTTTGATTGTTGTGGATTTAGGACCCAAACTCCCGTTTGTTAAGTGCTTATATTTATGCTATATTTTAACAGCATATCGATGGCTGACACGAGTGATGAGATGTCTAGAAAATCCATTTCGGTTTGGATGTATACATTGTAGAGCCCCATGGTATTTCATAACAAGTAATGCGTTCGAGTCTTTGATACCCTGGCTTAGTGCGCCAAGGTATGGAAGGTATTGGTGAACTGCAGGCTGCCCAGCCCCTCTGCAGTGTGGTCCATCATGTATTGTTCCTCATAGTTTTCAATGGTGCGTCACGTTTCCTTTACCATCCACAAAAAAAAATCCCAAGTGGAGAACAGGCCCCATATATTCAGGACTCCTCGTGGAACTCTTCTCCCGATTAAGTTTCCCACCAATGTTTGTGAGGGTTGAAAACCACATTTATCTAGGGCATGCATCTATTTGACCTTCAAAAAAACGAATATCAAAATTAACTCTGTATGTGAAGGTGAAGGTGCCTCCAAAGTGTTAAACGATGAATATGCACCCTAATGGTAGCCGGTGGGGCATTGGAAAGGGAATGTGGGAAAAATTCTCCATCATTTCATCCCTACTGTCATTGAGAGCTTGCTCAATAGACCGATAGGATCGTCTGCTCTGTCGTTTTCTTTTCTTCTGCCATTGAGGGTTTCTTGATTGTCGAGGCGATTTTCCTCAGAGGATTAAATTTCGAGACCCTAACTTTCCCTATATAGGACCTCGTCGGAGACATGCCTTGAAAAGCAGGGCAGGCGACTTGCTCTGATACCAACGATCTGGATTATTTTTTGTACGAAGTAAAGTAGATATAATAAAGTACATAGAGATATCGTGTATATCCAGTAATATAACAGAAATATATCATAGATGCAATACTAAATACAGTCTGATGTGCAGTTTCTATTAATGAAAGAAATGTCTGACGTAAAATCTGAGTGAAAGACTTCGCTAGAATGGTGGCAGCTAATCTACGGAAAAGAATCACGTGACTACTAGCATTAGCAAGAAGATGGATTACAATGAGGCTACGGAGGCCTTTTTACAATGTCCGGTAATTCAAAGTCCCTCGACATCAAAATCTAACCCTAGGAGATTAAGAAACGCCAAAAGTCATTGTAAGGCCCCGTTTGGGTAAGTTGGTGCATCAACTTCGAGGAGTGCATTAACTTTTTCGTACGATCTCCGTTTTAGGCGATAATGATAGCTTTCGTTGGAAGGTATGGAGTCCCTAGGGAGATTCATTTTGGGGTTTAATCCTACCTTAGGCTACCACTTGAAAACCTAGATCTTGAAAAAACTGTTTAGGCCCTCAAAATGAAACAGGAAGTGAAACCTACTAAAAATAGTAAATTGCCAAAATGGCCAAAAACTAATTTGGAATCATTTGGAAAATGTAGATTGGCCCTCGATCACAGATCAATCCTCCTTTATTAGGAAGCAATGGTCTCCACACATTTGCGTTGAGTTCGAGGGGAGAGGGAAAAGCATTTGTTGAATACGCATCTTGGTGGTACTTGTCTGCTTTGGAGAATCCATTGCCAGTTTGTGGAAATCTGTTATTCTGAACACGTGGTGGAAGGTTTGGACCCTTTTTAACCGGTCGGCTATTTTAGATGATATTTGTGTCTGAAGGAATCTTAATTGCTGTTGCAACCTTATTAGAACTTACCTTACATTTGGATAGAAGGTGCTTTTGGTGAAGTTTAATGGTGGTACTGTTCACCACTTGAACAGATTGTGGAGAGAGATGAACTTTCTAGTATGAGATAATACCTTACAACAATATTTAGGTGGAAGGTGGTTGTAACTACCCTACGGTATCACAGAGATGACCCAATTAATGTGACACTCTGGTCGAGACTCATAGATAGCATGGTGTTTCCACATATATGGCTGGCCCAAGAGACATCACAGACATCCGATTGGGGCGGCATCACATAATACCTCATCCTTTAAAAGGTTTGATGTCATTATGACAATGGAAACCTTCTTTGGTGACAGAAGATCTAAGTCCTTGGTACAATGTTAATGGTTGGTGTGGTGTTGTTGACAATCCCAAGCATTTGGCGACCTCTGGCGGATGAGGGTTATACGAGCTACGCTATCAACAATAAAATGTAGGGGTCCCCTTCACCCACATCTATGAATGAAAGGGTGCCCCCCTCTTACGGATCTGTTGGTTCTTAAGTTTGAATTGTTGCGGTCGACAATAGCAGTGGGGTCTCGTCGATGATCTGTCTTCTACGGTATTTTCAAAATGATTAAGATGGGGTTTGGCTCCTTGTCTTTGATCTTCGCCACCAATGAATTTTTTGAGCACGACATTCATGATTGTTTGTGCGAGGCTTTGTGGAAACCACACCATTTTTTCGGTGTCCTTCTTTGTCTTCCAGTGACCCATCTTTTCCTATGTCTTGGGTGGTTTTCGGAGGCTGTTTGTTAAGTTGTCTTTGTCATAGTTTGATTGTTGTGGATTTGCGGACCCAAACTCCCACGTTTATTCGGTGCTTAAATTTCTGCTTTCGATTTTTAGCGGCCTTATCGATAGGCAACCATAGGAGTGATGAGATGTCCTAGAAAATCCATTTAGGTTTGGATGTATGCATTGTAGAGCCCCACATTATTTTATAACCAAATGTAGTTCAGAGTCTTTGATCCCTAGCTTAGTGCGCCAGGTATGGAAGGTATTGGTGAACTCTGGAGCTACTTAGCCCCTCTCTTGCCGAAGTGTGTGGTCCATCCTCATGTATTGTTCCTCATAGTTTGAGCGGTGATGCTTGTTCCTTTACCGCATCCACAAAAATCCCAAATTAGACTTTCGGCCCCATATATTCCAGAGACTCCTCTGTGGAACTCTTCTCGGTAGTAAGTTTCCACCAATGTTTGACAGATTTAACGATTTATCTAGGTCATCGCATCTATTTGACCTTCAAATACGGAATATCAAAATTAACCTGTAACCTTGAAAGGTGAGGTGCCTCAAAGTGGTCGCTTGATGAATATACACCTGATGCTATCGACAGGCACTGAAGGATAATGGGAAGATTTCTCCATGTTCGTCCCTACATTAGGTGTGAGGCTTGCTCAGGCCCGATAGGATCGTCTGCTCGCTGAAATTTTTCTTACTATACGCCATTGAGGGTTTCTTGGGTGTCGCGAGGCGGTGTCCTCAAGAGACAAGCTCGAGGATAACTGTTATACTTCGAGACTCGTCGAGGACATGCAGAAAAATGAACAAGGCGACCTACTCACGATACCAGTCAGTTATTTTTGTACGCGAGTAAGGAAGCGGAGATATAATAAAGAAATTGTGTATTATTGTATATATTTGTTTATGGTTTTATATCTGATACATTTATTTTATATGCAACCATAAACACAAAAATAAATTAATACGCGATTTCTATTAATGAAATAAATTCTAGAGGCCGTAAAATATAGAGTGAAAGACTAAATAGAATGGTGGCAACTTATCTCACGAGAAGAGATGTGGCTGACTACTCGCGTTAAGCAAGAGATGGTTACAATTAGGCTCTGGAGGCCTTTTACAATAATAGGGAATGCCAAAAACCCTGAACATCCAAAACCTAACCCTAGGAGATGAAACGCCAAAGTCATGTGGGCCCCTTTGGGTAAGTTAGTTGCATCAACTTCGAGGTCGTAACTTTATACGATCTGTTTTAGGCGTCTTGATAGCTCATTGGAAGGTATCGTATAGGATATTCATTTTTGGGGATTAATAATGCCTTTGACTATCATTGAAGACCTCGATCTTGGAAAAACTTCATTTAGGACCTCAAAATGGTCCAGGAAAACCTACTTAGAAATGATAGAATTGCCAAAATGGCGGAAAAGCATTTGGAGCCATTTTGGAAAATGTGGGTGGCCTCTGATATCCACACGGATCAATCCTCCCTCCTTAGGAAGCAATGGTCTCCGATGCGTTGAGTTCCCAGGGGAGAGGGAAAAGCATTTAGTCACATCTTGGTGTTACTTGTCTTGCAAGAGAAGTCCGCATTTGCTTGGATTTGTGGAAATCACGATACAATTTTGTGGGTACGGAAGGGTTTTGGACCTTTTTAACTAGTGTGGCTATTTTAGATGACAGTGTGAAGAAGGAATCTTCATTCTTTGCTGCAACCTTGTCACGACCTACTTCTGTTGGATATATGGTGCTTTGGCCGAAGCTGTGGTGGCTGCAGTATCCTTCTGTTCACCCTTTGAACTGGGTGTGGAGAAGATGAATTTTCTAATTATGAAGGATACTACCTTGCAGCACTGTTTAGGTGGGGCAGTAGTTGTAACCACCTCTGGTATCCTGTAGATGAACCCCAAATTAATAATGACACTACGGTGTCGAGACTCATAGATAACATGGTGTTTCCACATATATGGCTGGCCCGAGACAACATCACAGACATCCAGTGTAGAACCCAACATCACATAATACCTCATCCTTGGGGTTTGATGCCGTATGACAATAATCGACACTGCTGGCTGACACGAAGATGTTGTCCTTGCTTGAAACCGCAATGCTATTGTAAGTTTGCGGGTGTGGTGTTGTCGACATAACCCAGCTGTTTGGGCGGCCTCTGCTGAGATGAGGGTTCTTCTGGCTTCATATCAACAATGGAAATGCAGCGGGGTCGTGCTTTGCTGCAACCTTGTCGACCTGCTTCTGTTGGATAGAAGGTGCTTTGGCCGAAGCTGTGGTGGCTGCAGTATCCTTCTGTTCACCCTTTGAACAGATTGTGGAGAAGATGAATTTTCTAGTATGAGATACTACCTTGGAGCACTGTTTAGGTGGGGCGGTAGTTGGAACTACCTCTGGTATTCTATAGAGATGACCCCCAGAGTAATAATGACACTGTGGGGTCGAGACTCATAGATAGCATGGTGTTTCCACATATATGGTTGGCCCAAGAGAACATCACAGACATCCAGTGGGGCAACATCACATAATACCTCATCCTTGAAGGGTTGGATGTCATATGAAAATCGACACTGCTGGCTGACACGAAGATCTCATCCTTGGCGAAGTTACCCAATGTTGTATGGTTGCGGGTGTGGTGTTGTCGACAATCCCAACTGTTTGACGAACTCTGCTGACATGAGGTTCTTCTGGCTTCCACTATCAACAATAAAATGCAGCGGGGTCCCCTTCACCCACATCTGTGAATGAAAGAGGCGCTCCCCCTCTTCTGGATCTGTTGATTCTTCTGGTTGAATTGCTGCGGTCGCGACAACAGCAGTGGGGTCTGCGTCGATGATATGTCTTTTACCAGTATTTTCAGAATCAGATTCTGAATCAGGGTTTGGCGCCTTGTCTTTGATCTCAGCCACCAATGACTGTTTTGAGCGACATTCATCGGTGTTGTGCCAGGG
>SNQJ01S0022977.1:0-29483 GCA_010110895.2 Picea sitchensis | reverse complement strand
ATACAGTAATACACGATTTCTATTAATGAAAGAAATGTACAAAGACTGTAAAAATACAGAGTGAAAGACTCGCTAGAATGGTGGCAGCTTATCTCTGAGAAGAGATGTGATGGCTACTCGCATTCGTAAGAAGATGGTTACACTGAGGCTCTGGAGGCCTTTTTACAATAATCGGGAATTCCAAAATTCTTAGACATCCAAAAACCTAACCCTAGGAGATGAAACGCCAAAAGTCATGTGGGCCCCGTTTGGGTAAGTTGGTGCATCAACTTCCCGGGGTCGTAACTTTTGCATACGATCTATGTTTTAGGCGTGTGATAGCTCGTTGGAAATGTATCGTCAAGGAGATTCATTTTGGGGGCTCAGTTATGCCTTTGGATATCATTGAGAACCTCGCTCTTGAAAAAAACTTCATTTAGGCCCTCAAAATGGCCCCGAAAGTGAAAACCTACTAAAAATAGTAAATTGCCAAAATGGCCAGAAAACTGTTTTGAGCCATTTGGAAAATGTGGGTGGCCCCCGACATCCACCTGGATCAGGTAGATATTTGTATTTTATCACCCATTTCCATATACCTTTCTTCGTCAATACTCTCCAAAGAATATTAGTTGCTAGAACCCTGTAGAAAATAAAGATATTTCTCAATCCCCACCCTCCATAAAAAAATTTCTTCGAGAGTGTCTCCCAATTTCATAAATGATAACTTCATTTTTTCTTGCTCCCTAACCACAGAAAAGAAAATACCAACTTTTAGATCCTATTTTACATGGAGCATCCACATGAAACATTGGAATATCTAAATATTAATATAATGAAATCTATAAAAAGAACTTACATACATATCATGGTATAATGAAAATTTGCATTTAAAAAAATAGAGATCTTTATTCTACCTCTAAGAAAGCACAACAATAACTAATTTGGAATTTGGATCTCGTATATCCATAAAGAAAAAAAATAAAATTAAAATGTTGCATTTTTCAATCCTTTTTTATTCTATTTACATTTATATTTAGTTTTCATGGCAATATTCCTCACTTTAATTTCCACTTCTAAAAATTATATATATCCAAAGTAACTAGCACTATCATTTAAATTAATACACATTTTTATTAATAAAGTTGGTGGAAATATTATATATTTTTTCAATTTCTTTTAATAGATATTTATTAATTTTTTCAAATATTTAAAATAAATAGAAGTAATATAAGAATGAAAATGTTATGAATCTCTCTTAAAAAACATTCATACACAAATCATCATTGATTTATGTTGAAATAATGTAACTGCAAAGAGTATTCTATTTATTATTGATGTATTATTCATTAGATCAATCCCCTTTTACGGATTGATCATGTCAAGTATTGTAAATGACCAAATCCCATTTTGCGGATTAGTCAAACCCTAATTATAATAGGCTAAATGAGAAGTCGGCCCCATAATACATTAAACTGGTTATAACCACCCAGATTGAGAAGTTGTCCGTGCCAATGAAAAGTCACCTCACTCCAGCGCCTGCTAGATTGTATAAATAAAGAGGCTAGCGCCTCATTTGGACACACACTCACTTGTTCATCAGAGCGCAAGTTTGGAGTTGCAGTTGGAGAAGAAGGAAGAGAGAGAGAGGCATATTCTTGGGAGAGGAATTTTTGTATTTGTTTGTGTTATCTCTTGGCATTGTATTGGCTATCTATATTAAGGAAGTTTTTGCTTGGTTTTCTCCCCCATGAGGGTTTCCCAGGATAAATGATGTGTCTCTTGTGATTGTGTATTTCTCAGTAATCCTATCTATGCTATTTTTATCTAATGAAATGAAAAGAAACCTAATAATAACTTAAACCTTAACATGGTATCAGAGCTAAGCTGAAGAGAGCATCTTTCACAAGAGAAAGAGAAAAACGTCATTGTTGTCGTACATGCAAATTAGGGTTTTTTATTGAAAAATAATTTCAGCCCCAAAACCATCTAGAAAAGTGCACCCTTCCTCAAGGACCACTTATGAATCCTCAACACAACTTTTCGGTGGCTAGATATCCCAAAAAGTGAAACCCTAGTTTTTACAAAGTACCAAAAAAACAGAAGTACTAGAGTATCGGAAGTACCAAAAAACCAGAAGCAATAGAAAACCAAAAGAACGAGTCCAAAAATACGTTGATCAAGTTTGAGGAGGAAAAATTTGGATTTTTGAGAAATCTGACTGCAACAACTTACTCGCCTCAGCTCAAAGAATCTATCCCCTTGATCATAATTTCAAAATTTGAAGTTTAAAAAAATTAGGGTTTCATCATAAAACCCTAAGTTGCAGTTGCAGTTGCAGTTTCATAATCAGTTGCAATATCAATTGCAGTTGCAATATTAGTTGGAGTACTAGCCGTAGTACTAGTTGAAGTCACCCTTGAAGTTTTTAAGATTTGGTGATCATTACCACTTCTACCAAATGGTGCCACTACCTGCAAATGTTGTCAGAGGTATGTGTTGACACATGCTTAAATGGTTAAGCTTTAAAGGGTATTTGCAGGAGAAGGGATCTCTTTCCATAGATCCAGAAGGATCTCAAGATCGAACAAATTCAGAGGAATAATGCAACCCAGGTGTGGTTATTTTGATATGCATCTATTTGTTATGATATTATTTTGATAAGTGTTGCATGTTGTAGCTATGACCATCATTCTAACCTTTGGTAAAAATTAAATTCAAGGTATTAGATGGATTAAAAGTTTAGATCATAGATTTTATCCTCTAACCCAACCTTCTATCAAGATATCATATTGTCTTAGTACATAAAACAAGTTGAAGAAAGCACTTGTCATCTTAAGTGAAGGAGACTTGGAAGAAAAGAAATAACACTCATTCTTGAGGACAAGGCTCTAGGTTCCAGGTTTGATTAATCAAGTTGATAAGATTCAAAGTTACACATGACAAGTTGATGACTACCCCTTTACAAGTAA
This sequence comes from Picea sitchensis, assembly GCA_010110895.2. Classification (NCBI taxonomy): domain Eukaryota; kingdom Viridiplantae; phylum Streptophyta; class Pinopsida; order Pinales; family Pinaceae; genus Picea; species Picea sitchensis. The sequence goes on along the minus strand of SNQJ01S0022977.1, from coordinate 26,535 downwards.
CCACTATAGTTGAGATAGAAATCTTCGAAAAGTAATATACTTGGTAGCATGTGAGCATATTGAGGTAAATGCTTAATGTTATTATTTGCCTGATACAACTAACATCTCCTCTAGGATAAACCTCTTGTGTTAGTTCCAGGTTACCATGGAGGAATGTTTGATCACAACACTATAAGAGTGTTGACCTCATTTCGTATTGTATTTCTTACTCTTGATATTTTCCTCAGACAGGTCACAAGTGATATCTCTAAAGGATCTACTATGATGATTGTTCGTGTTATTGTTTTATAAACTATTATCAAAAGGGTATTATTGTTGTTTCATTGACCTTGTTTCAGGTCACAGGTGATAACCTCGAGGAAGCTATAGTGAAGGTTTCTAAAGGAAACATATTATATGAGACATGCAGAAGACTATGTACATGACCATATACACTCATGTACCAAAGAAGATGAAGAAGAATCTATTTCTTGAGATTCAAAGTATCTCATATGAAGATTGATTGTAAGGAGCAGAAGGCTCCAAATATGACCAAGCATTAGATCAAGACTCACAGTGGACTTGTTCAATAGTTTAATGAAGCCACCTTGACAGGAAGAAAGACTCGTTTGAAGCCTGACTCTATATTTCATATTTAGACTCGGTATTCAACACCAAGTATACCTTGTAAGAGATTATGAAGTCCTTGTAGACTCAAAAGAAATCAAGAGCAAGCCTGATCTCAGAAAGGATCAAATGAAGAGAAAAATTCGAGGACTTGAAGACAGATGTCATTAGAATATTAGATCGTAGCTTCAGAAACTTCTAGGAGATATGAAATCTCTTGGGAAGATTCCCTTGTTTCAGTAACAAGGAAGGAAGATAGTTAGAAAGACTAGGATATGGATTCTTCTGTGAGACTAGAAGAGAAGTCAGTATTGACTTCCAATATTGATCTATACAGATCAAACATGTTGCATATGTACAAATATTGATTTCTGTCTAAGATGATTCTCCCAGCAAGAGGGAGAAGACTATGACGAGAATCTTACTCCAATTATTGAAGAAATAATTCTATTATTTATGAAGACAACCAAAACAACCATGATTCATGAGATGCAGGGGGAGCAATCCCCATATTTAAAAATTGAGTGGCAGCTATTGCGGTACATCAGTTGGGTCATGGAGACATGACTACAATGAAAGATAGAGTTACCTCCATGAAAGAAGAAGAGATATATTCAATATCAGTTATTGAGCCACTCTCAATTTCAGATGATGTTGTTGCCATAATGGAGTAGAGGAGTTACTCCCAGACTTTAGTAGTCACAGTGAGAATGGAACAACCATTCTCAACTTTAGAGAAGGTGCAGGTGCAGAGTCCCAATTCCAGAAGGAAAAATTACAGAGAGATTAGAGGACATACTCCCAGACAGTGAGACCAATAGTGCTCTACAGAAAGCACATAGAGCTAGCACATGATTGTGTAGATTGAGTTGCAGTTGAGCGAGTGTACTAGATTGTTACAATGTAATGAGAAAAAATGATTTGAGGATTGAAGATAGAAAGACTCATGTCTACCAGTTGAAGAAGGATCTGTACGTGTTGAAGCAAGCTCCAAGAGCTTGACATGGAAGAATCGACAATTTCCTGACGAGCTTAGGATTTACCAAGAGTAAAACCGATTCTAACCTCTACTTCAAGGTTATGAATGATGAGCCAATGATATTTCTATTGTATATGGATGACTTATTCTTAACTAGAGAAGAAAATATCATCACCGAATGTAAGAATAAGATCGCTGCATAATTTGAGATGAAAGACCTTGGCCTAATGCATTATTTCTTAGGTCTTGAGGTATGGAAGAGCCCAGAGAGAATATTCCTTAACCAAGGGAAGTATGCAGTAGAAATATTGAAGATATTTGATATGTTGGAGTGCAAGTCAATGAATACATCCATGGAAATGAAGTTGAAGCTTCTGGTCGACACTTCGTCAAAATTGATTGATTCCACGCTGTATAGATAGATCATTGGATTGTTGATGTATCTGATGAACACCAGACCATATATATGTTTTTTCATGAAAACTTTGAGTCATTTTCTAGTACAACCCAGACATGTTCACCTAGTTGATGCAAAACATGTGATGAGGTATCTTAAGGGTACATTAGATTGTGGTCTCAATTATGATGGAGATTATGACTTCAGACTGAGTGGGTACAATGATTTAGATTGGGATGTAAGTGTCTTTGATAGGAAGATCATTTCAGGATGTTGTTTCAGTTTGGGATCAACCATGATCTCATGGCAGAGTATGAAGCAATCAAGGATTGCTTTCAGTACAACGGAAGTAGAATACATTGTTGTGTGTTCTACCGGTTGTGAAGCCATATGGCTTCGTAAGTTGTTGACTCATCTATTCGACCTAGAGATGGAAGAAACCACGATCCTATGTGATAACCAGAGATATATAAAGATGACAGAGAATCCCATGTTCAATGACAAGTCAAAACACATAGAGATCCAATATCATTATATCTGTGACATAGGGCAGAGAGGAGCCATAAATCTCCAATATTTTAGCACGGATGAATAGGTTGCTGATGTGTTGACCAAACCTCTATATTGTGTAAAGTTTGAACACTTTCGAGATAAGCTTGGTATAGTCCGAAAGGACCTACCTCAAAAGGGGGAGTAGTGTTGTGTTGAGTTACCATCCTAGTCCTGTGATGCCAGCCTCGTGTTGATGATATTCCACCTCAATTGATGTGTTGAGTTTCCAGCCTAGTTCTGTGATGCCAACCTCACACTGATGATATTCCATCTTAATTGCTGTGTTGAGTTTCCAGCCTAGTGTTGTGATGCCATCCTCGTGCTGATGATATTCCAGCTTAATTTTTGTGTTGAGTTTCCAGCCTAGTGTTGGGATGACAACCTCGTGATGATGATATTCCATCTTAATTGCTATGTTTATTTGCCAGCTTAATTGTTGTGTTGAGTTGCCAGCTTAATTATTGTGTTGTGATTCCATCTTAATTGTTGTGTGGTGTTGCTAGCTTAATTGTTGTGTTGTGATTCCAACTTAATTGTTGTGTGGTGTTGCCAGCTTAATTGTTGTGTTGTGATTCCAGCTTAATTGTTGTGTGATGTTCTAGCTTAATTGTTGTGATAATGTGCGAGCTTAATTGTTGTGATGATGTGCCAGCTTAATTGCTGTGATGATGTTCTAGCATAATTGTTGTGATGATGTGCCATCTTAATTGTTGTGATGATGTGCCATCTTATTTGATGTGATGATGTGCCATCCTCATGATGTGATGATGTGCCATCCTTGTGTTGTGATGATGTGTTTCTAGCCTTGTGTTGTGTTTCCAACTTCGTGTTGAAGACTCTTAGCCTAGTGCTGATGTTGATGATGCTCCAACCCCTTTGTATTGTGATATTGTTGTTGTTGATGTTGTATCAACCTTGTGTTGTTATTGATGATGATGATGTATTAGTGTTATACTAATCCATGTTGATGCAGTTGATGATGATACCACTTCAGCTTCTTGCTGACGATGATGAAGATGATGCCACTTCAACTTCTTGCTAAATATGATGATGATGATGATGCCACTTCATCTTCTTGTTGAATATGATGATGATGATGATGCTATTTTATCCTCATGATAAAGATATTTATGATATTACTTTAGCCTCATGCTAAAGAAGATAATGATGTTACTTTAGCCTCATGCTAAAGAAGATAATGATGTTACTTTAGCCTCATGCTAAAGAAGATCATGATGCTACTCCAGCTCCATGTTGTGAACTATGATGATGAGAAAAAAATTTGATAATTTATAGATACGCCAGTCAGTGTTCCAATATGTTGTTGATGATGTTGCCCTCTCTCTTTCCTGATGTTGTTTTATAATACAGTTCTTGTTAAGGGGGAGTGTTGAAATAATGTAACTGTAAAGAGTATTCTATTTATTATTGATGTATTATTCATTAGATAAATTCCTTTTTGCAGATTGATCATTTCGGGTATTGTAAATGACCAAATCCCCTTTTGCGTCTTAGTCAAACCCTAATTATAATAGGCTAAATGAGAAGTCGGACCCAAAATATATTAAATGGTTATAACCACCCAGATTGAGAAGTTGGCCCTGCTAGTGAAAAGACACCTCACTCCAACGCTTGCTAGAGTGTATAAATAAAAAGGCTAGCGCCTCATTTGGACACAGACTCACTTGTTCATCAGAGCGCAAGTTTGGAGCTACAGTCGGAGAAGAAGGAAAAGAGAGAGAGGCACATTCTTGGGAGAGGAATTTTTCTATTTGTTTGAGTTATCTCTTGGAATTGTATTGGCTATATATATTAAGGAAGTTTTTGCTGGGTTTTCTCCCCCATGAGGGTTTCCCAAGATAAATGGTGTGGCTCTTGTGATTGTATATTTCTCAGTAATCCTATCTATGCTATTATTATCTAGTGAAATGAAAAGAAACGTAATAATATCTTAAACCTTAACAATTTAAAGGCTTCAATTCAATGTCCAAATTCATTAAAAAAATATAAACCAATTAAACAAAATACAAACATAATTTTAAAATAGGGACTAGCTACTTTATAATTATTATCCTTGTGAAATGTGTTCATAGGCTCTTTGTGATGTGTAAGTTATGTTGCATGACTTCTTGTATTTCGTTTAATTTTATAACTTTTTGGTATGTCAAAATAATATATGAGCATCTTGACATGATTTAAGTATGAAGTGTGCAAGCTTCGTGATGCACCCAACGAGCCCTATTGTAACCATAGTACAAAATTCACTCAAATTGAGGAAAAAAATACTAAAATTTGATAATTCAACTTGAATGCAATTCCATATGGTTTTCATGTGTAAAAGTTGGTGAATTTGATAAGAAGTGGTTGTGGATATCTTCTAGATTCTCATATATTAAATTTTTATCTAGTGATGGATTTTAGATAAATAAGTGAAAACACCTTTTAACACTATCTAACAAGATCTTCTAAGAGACAATCAGATGATGATGGTTAGTTGAGAAATGAAGAAGGTTTTTGGAGGGATAAGGTTAATATGCAGACACATCATCCCTTTGTTAATTTAACTTTTAAGGATGTTGCATTGTCCACTATTATCAAGAGTTATTCAAATTTCAAAGTGGATGAGCATGAAAATGAGTAAAATGCATCAAAGTGAATTAAAATTTGGGAATGGAAGCGTATGTATCTAGTCTTTAAGATGTATACTCTCAAATTTTTTCAAAATTGAAAATTTTCATTTAATTTTTTATCATATCGTATTAAATTCAAATCTGAATTCAAACTCGAACTTGGTAACTTTGGTTATAACTGAGTTTTTCCCCTTGAGAATATCAATTTATGCATCTATTGGATTTGGATATCAATCTCCTGTCATTTTGATTATATTCTTCTTCTCAAATGATGATAAATATTTTGAAGAACTAAATCATTTATAGGATCTCATTTACTTTGGCCTCGCTCATGATTTAAAATCAATCAATATATTAAGCACAACATGCAATCCACAGGTCCAAAACTTGAATTTATTATAAGTATAGATACCTAGCAAGCTTGGCACCACTAGTTTCCATTACAACAAAGTAAATTTTAACATGAAGTTGTAGATTAATAACACAAACTAGAGAATTTCAAATCACAGATTTTGTCATCAAAATGGACTTCAAAAGTTAGTGAAATTAACATTGACTTTTTCCTATGGTCACCCCTTTTTGTTTTAGTTCAGTCATACTTTGGAGTGTTATGGATAAGACTAAATTTATGCTCCAACTTTTACTAATCAATTTATTTTAAAAATATTTTGAAGACTTCATGGCATTGTCAGTAGTTACTAATACTTAAATTCGTCAAATTCCACTTCAAATTTTAAAGGCATGGAGTAGCCATTGTTAGTTTTGTTTTTCCTTTAGACTATACATAAGTAATACATTATTAAAAGTTTCAAGTATTTCATAATTAATTTAACCTTTATCTTGGAATTACATAAAACAAATACATTAAAAATTTTCTAAGAGGCATGTATAAGGAATTTTGCTACTAAGTTCACTTTTTTATTATTATTCTCTTCCATTGCCTTAATAACGAGACCTTAAGTTTTAAATTTAATAATTTAATAGTAACCACTTAGGGGATAGTTACAAATATCTTTTTTTACCTATAAAACTAGGAAAATTTTCTTCTCATTATGTACATTAGAATGATTCATTATGGTTTATATGGTAGATTGCTCTAAAAACTTTTCAAACTTCATGAAACCCATCTACAGTAATTCCAAATTCTTCTTATTAATATTATTCAAAATAATTTTGAAAGACTAGATATTTATCCAATTTCCAAATATCATCCTCCCACAATAACAAACATAAAAACTATATAGTATAAGCATAGCTATGCACTACATTCAGAAAATAAAAATAGGTTCTCACTTGATTTCATTCAGTTGCAATATATAATATTCATTCCCATTGAGAACTGAATTTCAAATAAGTTTCAATCATGTACTTTAGTGAAAGTTGGAGAGTACACATATTGTACACACAAAAACTATTCTCAGTATTCTATTGATTCAATGAAGCATTACACACATATAAATACATTAATTTTCAAGTCCTTTTAGATAATTTGAATATATTATCCATACAATATATTTGTTGAGAGAATCTATCAACCACTCTCCTAAATAGAATCTAAGATCTCTCCTAGATCTAATAAACTCCTAGATCACTCACGTAGATATAATATCTACATTACAATTAGAAAACCACATTCCTAATAATATGATGATGAATATCTCATATTTTTAGCAGTCCGTAAATTTGTTCAGCTGATAAACAAATGATGTAGGTAATTTTTCAACCAACTTTGATACCTGAAACTAGCCTTTCGGATATGGAGGGGGCTCTCTCGGAAATGGTGCGGTTTCCACGTATGATATGACTTTGAAAAGAATGGCTAGACTTACCACCTTTGATATAATGGGTTCTGGTTATGTTGGCACAAGAAAGTAAGACTTGGGCTATGGATTCATCTTGAGGAAATGATAGAAACAAATGACTCAGTGACTAGACTTGAGAGGATAAGGCTAGGTAAGAACAGTCTTCAATGTAAAACCATAATGTGTGGAGGGAGAAAATATAGGAAGTAACTTGGAGCGTCACTGTGGGTGAATTCAAAGTTAGCTTTAGATGAAATTTTTTTGTCTAAGTGGCACGAACAAGGGGTGTTGTACAACGAATCCGCAGGTTCGAAAATTTGTTCTGAAATAGATAGAAAAAGATATGAAATAAAGATAATAGGAATCACATACGCAGATAAATAAAGTACAATACATCCAACTGTTACTACTAGAATCTTTTCATCAAATAACAGAACCTATGCATTAAATTTCGGTCAGAAACTCAAATTACATACAATAGTTTTCGTCTACCAAATTAGCCAACCAACCTCGTTTACATCGAAAATATGAAATATATAAATGAGGGCGCCATTTGGGCTACCCTACCTCCTAACCCCTAACCCTAAAACTAGGAAAAATAAGTAGCATGCGCCAGAGACTCTTCACATGGTGATTTCAAAAAATAGACAATAATCATGTCTGTTTACTCATAACCGTTTGCAGGTTCGCCATGGGGATATGATCATCGGTTAGGTTTTGATATGGTGAAACGATGTGTTTTTGTATCCCTTTGATCCGCTATCCTAGCAAACAGGTGTCTTATAGGAGATTTTTGTCTACTACAACGGTTTTTATTTTTTTTGGGCGCTCATTTGCTGGAGAAATGTGCACATCAAGCAACTGTTTGATTGTTACATCTGTTATCAAAATGGTAGAGTGCTTTTGGAAACGTGTCCTTCAAAAATGCCAATATTTATGTCATGTTCTTTGGATGTAGAAACTAACACCTGTTAAACCCTCTTTTACTCTGTGCTGGTGAGAGCCACACATGCTTCTTTCTTGGTCGCTTCACATTCTATGGGGTGCCTCGTATGCCTTTATTCTGTTAATATTTGTGCTTATCGCAACTGTACAATAGTTCCATGTGCCTCTCTGAGCTTTTTTTTCAACCATGTCACATTCCCTTCGTGACCCTGTGCCACCGATGCTTCTGTGGTCTTTGTCGCTAGCTACCGCCTTAATTCCATGTTTTCCTGATAGAGTTCAATGATAGCCAGCTTTGCTTGCTTCGGTTTCTCATATGGATATTTCTCATTTTCTCCCATGATATCCGCTCTCCTTGTTATTCTCCTATATTCGCATCTCAATCCCCCAACAGGTTCTATCTGGATGATGCATCTGAGTAGTTCTTCAGCTACCAATCTGACACGCGACTCTTCTACAACTCGAGCTTCCATGATCTCCTTGTTCTTCCTCAACCTACCCCTCCTTTGAGGCATTTTTTGTTGGGGAGAGAGGGCTACTACTATATTCCATTCCTATGCAAATCCCTCCACTTCAAATTCTGTGTGGTTTGATATGGTCTTCTCTTTAGGTAAAATAATAGTTCCTTTCACGTCTTTGGGAATGCCTGTCGCAGGTGAGAATGAATCCCAGTCCTTTTGGTGCTCAGACCTTACAGTTCTGCTACTCTGCGCACCTTTCCTTACACTATGAGAGGTCACCATGGCATGACCAAGGTGTATTTTGCACGTAGTGTATCAAACAAATGTACAGGGGGAAGGTTCTAAACAAACTGGACTGGCAAGGGAAATTGCAAATAGAGTTTCAGGCATGGTTCTATGACTATAGAAAAGGTCAAGCATATGAGATTTATAATGAGTCAGATAGGATAGGAAATCATGCTGGAGGACATCAAATTCATGGTGACAATATGCTCCAAGTGGATTTGCAGGTTTTCCATGGAAAATCCCCATGTGTAGAATATCGGTAATAAGGCTTGTTGGGCATGCATGATGCGAATGATGTGATTTTTCATTCCCTCAACTTTCATGATGAACTGATAATAATTGTTGTACTTTTCAACATGAACTCCATTAACCACTTGACTCAACATGGGGCATGTAGAGACTGGTTTCTTAATAGGACTCAACTTTCTAGGAAAAGACATACCCGTACCTCTTATACAAGTTTCAAATATGACATCTCTTCCCGTTTCCAAGGGCCAACCGACCACTTGTTGACTTCAACCTCACGATGTTACATACTTGAATTCACATGTTCGGGTGCATGGGTCACAATGTGACTTTAAACTGACTCTAAATGGAAAGGAAAATGGCGACACTAATAGCTGGCTCCAACGGGGATGCTATCCTCCCTATGAGGTAGCAAATAACAGTAGACCAGGTGCCTGACCATTGCGATTTATTTGACGTCTAGACACTGACAAAAATAAATGAGGGATAGAGAACAAACTAAACCTATCAATACAGCTTCTAAGACTTCAACATAAAATTAGGGCCTTCACTTCGGGCTTCAATTTTCTGTTGGCCTATTGACTAGACACAAAAATAAAATGACTATTTACAATGACAAATGACTTAAATGGATTTTATTTCATCAAGTAATGTTTGAGGAACTTGTCATTTATAGGACCCCAATCAAAACTTTCTCCATCTAACCCTTCTAGAAAATAAGTGCCTTTTCCACTATGATCGTTGATTCTGAATGGACCCGTCCAAAGGTGATTGAAATTTGCATGCTTTCCTTTACCTTCATTTCTCGTGTCCCATCTCAAAACTAGGTCACCCAATCGGAAAACCTCTGGCTTAGAACGCTTATCAAAAGCCTTATATATCCTTTCCTGATAGAGCTGGGACTTACTATACACTTGTTCCCTTGACTGTTGTGTGTGAATTAGCTGGTTTATTCTCCTTTTCACATCATTTGGCTCGGCTTCTTGTTCTTGTAATAGCTTCCTGACGGGCAGTCCCAGTAAGGTAGGGATGATTGTGTCTACGTCGTAAATGATTTGGAAAGGTGACGTCAATATAGACTTCTTGGTGGTGACTTGATCTTCCCACAATGCGTAGATAAGCTTCTTATGCCAGGCTCTCTTGTTGTCTTGCAGGAGTCTTTTGATGATCTTGGTCAGGCTCTTATTCGAGGATTCTGCTAACCCATTTCCTTGTGGATAGTATGCCATGGAATGCCCCAGGGTTATGTTATAATCCTGACAGAATTTATCCATCCTCTTAGAGTTGAATGCGGTTGCATTATCTGTTATGATCTTAACTAGACACACGAACCTTGACAAGATGTTTGTTTCTAGGAATTGTATGATGACTGCCTTGGTAGCTTGCTTCGTGGGGATAGATTCTATCCATTTCATGAAATAGTTGGTGGCCGTGAGTATCCATTTCTGTTGCGCAGATGATGGCGGATTTATCTCTCCTATGAAATCTAGACCCCACTGCATGAAATTTTCTTCGACTGAGATTGGCTTTAGCGGCAGGGGCTGCAACTTTATTCTTCCATCAAAAATCTTGAATTTGTGGCAACTGGAGACCTCTTTATATACGTCAACGAAAATTGTTGGCCAGTAATAACCCACCCTCAAGATTTTATGTGCGGTGGTATTATAATGTTGGTGCCCTCTGTAGTCGCCTATGTGAAATTCTTGTATGGCCCGTTTCACATCGTCCTCTAGCAAACAACTCAACAATAATTCCCCAGGGTCTTTCCAGTAAAGTGAATTTTCTAGGATGAAGAACTTAATCGCTTTAATCTTGAGGAATTTGGCCTTAGTCTTACTCATTCCTGGAGGGGCCTGGAGATTATAAAACACATATATGATGTATGCATACCATGGAAAATCAATGAACTGTTAAGGAACCTACGTAGTTTTTTCTTCTTTAGGGCATTCCGACAGATAAACAATGAAATTCATTCCTACAACGTCGTAGTCTCACTGCGCCATCAACTTTGCAAGAACCTGACCTTTGACCAACTTTGTATGCTTGATATCAATATCGTATTCTAACATGGCCGCTATCCATTTGCTTCTCCTCCCTCCCAGGTTAGGTTGATTCAGGATATCCTTTACTGAACTGTTGGGTACACAAGCGATGACATGGGAGTGCAATATGTATGTCCTAAATTCTTTCAAGGATTTCACTAAGGGATATACCTATTTTTCCATAATGCCATACCTTAGTGGAGCATCACTCAACGTTAAACTGAAATAGGCTATTGGTTTTTTGAAATCCTGTTCATCCTTCTGTAGCAGTAAGTTGACAATAATGTGCTCTGAGGCGAATGAAAAAAGGAGGAAAACTTTCATAAATTCTAGGATGGCTAGCACAGGAGATTTAGTCAGTGCCACTTTGATATCTTCAAAATACTTCTTGGCCTCCGGGTTCCACTTAATATTGTTTCCCTTCCTTATCATGCAAGTTATATGTTTTATGATTTCCGCCAGGTTTGGGATGAATCTCCTCAAAACGTTCACCTTTCCCAAGAAGGATTGCACCTCCTTTTTACTGCGTGGGGTGCCGCTTTTCAGGATCCCTTCAACCTTATTGGGGTCTATTTTAATGCATTCCTTGGAAATTATGTGCCCTAATAGGTTTCCTTCCTCCACCACAAAATGCAATTTCTTTGGATTTAGTGACATGCCAAACTTTCTGCACTTCTGGAAAACCCTCTTCAGGTGCTCGAGATTCTATTTTTCGGAGGAAGAATACACTATGATGTTATCTAGATAAATTATGATGAATTTATCCATTTCATTAGCAAAAACCATGTCCATTACCCTCTGAAAGGTGGATCCAACATTCATCAGTCCAAACAACATCTTGGCGTACATGAACATTCCCCACATAGTTGTGAAAGTTGTTTTCTCTCTGTCGTCTGGGTGGACCATGATCTGATTATATCCTGAGAACCCGTCTACCATAGACATCTTCTGGGACCCCACCACCTTTTGCAGGATGTAGTCCATTTTAGGAAGAGGGTAGTGGTCCTTGAGAGACACTTTGTTTAAATTTTGGAAGTCTACACATATTCTTATCTCTATGCTTTTCTTTCTTACAGGTACTAGATTAGCTATCCATTTCGAGAACCTCAGAGAAGCAATAATTTTGGCATCAAAATTAATTTTTACCTCCTTCTCGATCAATGAAAAAAACAAAGGATTTATCCACCTAAGCTTCTTTTTGAAAGGTTTCTGATCTTCCTTGGGAGGGATAACATGTTGGATCAGTTTCGTATCATATACTTTCAGGTCATCATAGCTCCATGCAAAGACGTCTGGGAAATATTTCATGAGCTTTACGTAGTCCTGCTTGACCTCTGGACTAAGTGTCTTTGATAATTTGACCATCTTTGGGTTCTCCTCAGTATTGATGTTACAGTATTCCACATCTTCTTCACTTGCAGGGATCTTGGGGTTCTTAGCCACATCATTTTTGTCAAATAGATTTTCCAGCGACACCAACCCCTTTGGAATAATTTTATTTTTCAACTGTATTATGTACCTTCCCGTGATTTGGTTTTGGAAAGGGTCGTCATTACTGTGCACATCTGTGCTCTCATTGTCAATGTTTGTATTAGTGAACTCGTCGCTCATAGGGAGGAATCTTTCCACCTTCTTGTCATCATCAAACACCTGCTAGTGTTTGATATTACTAGGCACTATCAGCCTGTGCTTGACCTCGATTTCGTATCTTTTTTTTGGGAGGATTGGGATATTAAAAATCGTGGCCGAGGTGGCTAATGCATCAACTATCTGATTTTTCTCTCTGGGGATAGCAGATAGGTCGTACTCTGAAAATCCTTCGAGGAGGTCCAAAGACAAATTCTTGTACACTCTCATCCTAGGGTGTTTGGTCTAATATGCACCTTTTACCTAATTTATGATCATATTGGAATCTCTATGCACTTCTATCTTCTGTGTGCCTAATTCTTTCAGAAATTGTAAGCCTAAGATTAGTGCTTCATACTTGACCATGTTGTTAGTGCATTTAAGCATGATCTTGTATGAGCACATATTTGTACTCACTTCAGGGGGGGTCACCCATAAGTCAGCCTTCACTCGTTCTTTTCTAACTGCACGATCAAAACTCATGTTCCACACCATGATTTACACGTGTCTTTCGGGTCGGCGCATTTTGTTGTTTCTTGTGTGATCTTCTCATCAGCTATTTTGATGGTTGTTGATTCTTTCTCTTCGAAACTCAGGTCATTGTAGAATATATAAGAACCCACCTCAATGTCTATGGCGTATATAGGATGATTGTGTGCCTGCATCTTGTTGCTTACCATGTATTTCAACAACACTTCTCTGTACATCCTTTTGTCATGGCCAAAAAGAGGGATAATGGAACACGTCATATCCATCTGCAACATGCCTTTCAACTTTGCAGCCGACGACTTTGAGAGAAGCATGCCTAACTTTGGAGGTATGTCTGGGACAAACATGTCCATGACCATGTTATTAGCAGGGATTTGAGCCAATGATATCACTAGGTCTTTTATAATGCCTAAACACTTCACTTTCCTCGAATCAAAGGAGAAAATGTCTTTGTATGGCGTAGTGACATCCAAACCTAGTTCATCCATGATCACCTTTGGCATGAGATTGTGCGATGCACCAGAATCCAACATGGAATTATGCAGGGTCATGTCATGGATCTTTAGACTCACATAGAAATGGGGGATATCTTCGGTATCATTTGTCACTTCAATGCGTAGGCCAAAAAGGATGGTAGGTGATAATCTTGAATATTCAGAGTATCGGGGGTCCCCCCCATTTTCATCTTTTTAATGATTTGTTCCTGATACTTTCCCTTTATACTAAGTTCATTGAATAGGATAGATATTTTGATCTTGGCCATCTCGTGATCAAAATTGAAAGGGGGACAGGTTTTCTCTACCTCTTTTTCGCTCGCCTCCCGTCCTGTCTCCGGGGATTTCTTGGGGACCTCCTCTTTCGAATTAGCCTTCTTTATCATGTACTTGGTTGTGTTATCTGACTTTTCTTGTCTTGTGGAAGGGGTGTCCACCGGAGGCTTCCTAATGGGGTTAGTTTGTTGCGTCTCAATAGGCATGTCTTTTCTTCAGAGGTTGTACTTATTTTGGAACTGCATGATGGTGTTTTGATAGCCTTTCCTGAACTCTTTTGTCTCCCAAGATGGTGCATCATCTGTTTCGAGTATCATACCATCATCTGTCTCCAACATGAAGTTGTCACTTTTAATCATATACCAGTCATGCTCGCTCTTCGTCAAGAACATGCATGGGTTTTTGTCATCGCAAAAATGCATCTGATCGTCGAAAATCTGGTCGAAATCTTCGTCCACATAATTTTTCTGGAATGGAGGTCTCGTTTGTTGGTCACCATGATCCTTTTTCTCCCCCTGTTCCCTCTTTTTGATTTGAGGGATTTGACCCCTTCTGAGGATTTGATTCCTGGACTGTGGGTCGTTCTGTTCTTCTGCAGTGAGTTTGTTTCCCATGGACATTCTCTTCATCAACTTCTCCATAGTCTTCATCATCATTTTGGATTTGTCGTCTGAGGACCGCGACGTCAATGGTTGCGCATCCCCCTAGGTTCTATTGTCGCCTCGGTTGAACCTCAACTTTATTTTTCCCAATGCCATCATGTTTACTTTGACTTCGACAACATTACTCATTATATCATCTAGATTCATTGATCTTGTTTCTCTTAACAACAGGGAAAAATCATTATCGAAGGAATCAGCGTACTGAAACTCCGTAGCACTGGGGGGTGGCTTGACTTCTGCAGGGATTGATTTGTACACCTTCAAAAAATGGGCTGAGAATTCCTGCACTGTCTCTTACAGTGCTTTCTTCATGCTATTGTATTTTGTTAGTAGTTGCAAAGGGTTCTTATTGTCTCCCCATTTATCTAGGGACGACTTCTCGAATGCGGTGAAGTCCCCAATGCTCATGGGCAGTAGGGCTTTGAACCATTTTCTTACATCTTTCGAAAGGATTTTCACAAACAACCTCATTTTTGCATCTGCATAGTCCACCTCCTCCAGGTTGATGAAATCATTAAACCAATCCAGGTGCCTCTGAGCGGACACATTTCCCTCAGTGTCGTAGAGCTTGATTCTCTGGCTATAGTTTTGAGGCAAGTCATGCAATTGAGATGGCATGATGAGGGGAGTGAATATGGTGGCCATAGCCCTAGGGGGTTCAGATTCTGAGTGGTATTCCATGATACTAGGACTTGGAATTGTTTCGGGTTGAAAACAGTCTCTTCCAAACTGGTTTCTGACTATGACCTTAACATATTTTGATCGAAGAAAGCATCAAACTCAAGGTCGTCAATGCTCTACGCACCATCTTTGGGAAAGGAAAATATTTTGTCCAGGTAGTATAACGAGTTTGGCGCTTGCTCTCTATTTTTACATGGAATCTTCTCGAGGTCATACACAGGCTCCGAGGGGTTTGGGTCAGGATTCTCTTTGGTGTAAATCATATTTGGAGCTAGGTTTCCTGAACTGTGCTACTTGAAAATACTGGTTTGTTTGGATTGGATTCGCCAGGGTAAGGTTTTCAGCCGGTATGGAAGTTTGTCCCTCTGTTACCCTCAAGGGTCAAAATGCAACGTTTTTTGTTCTCCCAGGGAAAATCTGTTCAACTTCATCCCCGACAACAACGCCATAATATTATTACTCTGTAAATATGTTCGACTGATAAATAGATGATGTAGGTAAATATTTCAACCAACTTTGAGACTCGAAACTAGACTTTCGGATCTGGAGAGGGCTCTCTCAGGAATGGTGCAGTTTCTAGTCACGATATGACTTTGAAAACAATGGCTAGATTTAACACCTTTGTTATAATGGGTTTTGGTTATATTGGCACAAGAAAGTAATACTTGGACTATGGATTCATCTTGAGGAAATGACAGAGACAAATGAATCAGTGACCGGACTTGAGAGGATAAGGCTAGGCGCGAAACATTCTTTAGTGTAAAACTGTAATGTGTGGTGGGAGAAAATATAGGAAGTAACTCATAGCATCGCTGTGGGAAAATTTAGAGTTAGCTTTAGAAGAATTTTTTTTGTCTAAGTGACACGAACAAGGGGCACTATACAATGGATCTGTAGGTTTGAAAATTCATTTTGAAATAGACAGAAAAATATATGAAATAAAGATAACAAGAAGAACATATGTAAAGAAATAAAGTACAATACATCCAACTATTACAACTAGAATCTTTTCATCAAATAACATGACCTTTGCATTAAATTTCGGTCAAAAAATCAGATTACATACAATAGATGTCGTCTACCAAATTAGCCAACCAACCCATCTTACATAGAAAAGATGAAATATATAAATGAGGGCGCCTCTTGGGCTACCCTACCTCCTAACTGCTAACTCTAAAACTAGGAAAACTGAGTAGCATGCACCAAAGACTCTTCGCATGGTCCTTTCCAAAAATAGAAAATAATCACGTTTGTTTACTCATAACCGTTTGTAGGTTCACCATGAGGATCTAATCATTGGTTAGGTTTTGATATGGAGAAAAGATGTGTCATTGTATCTCTTTGATTGACTATCCTAGCGAACTGGTGTCTACTAGGAGATTTTTTTCTACTATAATGGTTTTGATTTCAGTTGCGCACTCATTTGCTGGAGAAATGCATGCAACAAGAAGTTGTTTGATTGTTATGACCATTATAAAAATGGTAGAGTGCTTTGGGAAATGTGTCCTTAAAAACTGCCAAGATTTATCTCATGTTCTTGGGATGTAGAAACACACACCTGCTAAACCTTCTTTTTAGGTGCGTTGGCAAGAGCCACTCATGCTTCTTTCTCAGTCGCTTCGCATTCTTTGATGTTCCCCGTATGCCTTTCTTCCACTAATATTTGTGCCTCTCACAGTTGTACAATAGTTTCCTGCGCCTCTCTGAGCTTCTTTTTCAACCATGCCATGTTCCCTTCAAAACCCCGTGTTGTTGGCTCTTTCATGTTCTTTGTCGCTAGCTGTCGCCTTTATTTCATTTTTTCCTGATAGAGTTCAATGATAGCCAACTTTTATTTCTTCAGTTGTTGAGATGGATCTTTCTCATTTTCTCCTATGATATCCTCTCTCCTTATTCTGCTCCTATCTTTGTGGCTCGATCTCCCAGCAGGTTCTAGCTGGATGGTGCGTCTAAGTAGTTCTTCACCTATCGATATGACACATGGATATTCTGCAACTTAAGATTCCATGATCTCCTTGTTATTCCTTGGCCTGCCCCCTCCTCTGAGGAACTTTTTGTTGGGGAGAGAGGGCTCCTACTTTCTTCCCTTCCTGTGCGAATCCCTTCTCTTCAGATTCTGCTCGGTTTGATATTGTATTCTCTATAGGTAAAATAATAGTTCCTTTCATGTCTTTGGGAATGATTTCCGCAGGTGAGAATGAATCCCAGTCCTTTTGGGGCTCAAACCTTGCAGTTTTGTTACTCCATGCTCCTTTCCTTGTGCACTGAGAAGTTACCATGGCATGAACAAGGTGTATTTTGAACGCAGTGTATCCAACAAACACATAGGGGAAGGTTCTGAACAAACTAGACTGGCAAGGGAAATTACAAATAGAGTTTCAGGCATGGTTCTATGACAGGACAAAATGTCGAACATATGAGATTTATAATGAGTCAGATAGGAGAAGTATTCATGCTAGAGGACAACGAATTCATGGCGAAGAGATTCTCCAAGTTGAGTTGCATGTTTTCCGTGGAAAAGCCCCACATGTAGGATACATGTGATAAGGCTTGTTGGGCATGCATGATGTGAACATCGTGATGTTTCATTCCCTCAGCTTTCATGATGAACTGATAATAATTTTTGTACTTGCTAACATTACCTCCATTAACCACTTGACTCAACCTGGGGCACGTAGAGACTGGTTTCTTAATAGGACTCAACTTTCTTAGAAAATACATACCCGTACCTCTTATTCAAGTTTTGAATCTGACATCATTTCCCATTTCCAAGGGCCAACCGACCACTTGCTAACTTCAACCTCACGGTCTTATGTACCTAACATCACATGTTCGGGCACATGGGTCACAACGTGACTTTAAACCGACTCTAAATGGAAAGGAAAATGGCGGTGCTAACACATATTATGTAATAAGACAAATAGGATTTAATTATTCCAGCACCCTCCATTAATGAGTACTTGTCTTGATATATGTGTGGTACATTCATCATCAAAGTCCCTTAACCATTTTGAAATATTCAAAGATACTCACTCCATCAAGTTGTCTCTTAACCCTTGTAAGGGTGTATCTCTCAAGTTGGATTCTCGAGCTCCACTCCTGAACTCCCGAATCATAAATCTACTGAACTCAATTACTTGAAACTCACAAACATGTTGTGTAGCCTCACTAGCATACCACTCTCATGTCTCAACAACTCCCAAACCAATTGGAAAACCATCGATACTGATATTTTACCTACACTTGATCCCTTTTTGAAACACAATTTATTTAGACCAAGTAATTAATTTTTTATTGAATTTCAAAGACTAACAAGTAAGAATCCTATAGACATACTTCCATATACTGAGATACATGCGTAACCAACTATTTTACTCACTAGTTATCTATGAAATAATCTAGATACATAATGTATCCGAGTAAATCTTACAATATCTCCTCCATATGATTTGGAGATTTTATCATCATTGTTGGAGATTATTTAGACTAAGTAATCAATTCATTTCTTAATAATGAAACATGAAACACAATGTGAACTTTTAGGTTGGATGTAAGTGCAAATCAATAGGCTATTGGCCCCAATCTAATGAGCACTTCAAATGGCCCGCAATATCTCGGTGCCAATTTTGTACTTTCCCCCAAGTTTAAAGAAATTTTCTTGGGTCTGACTTTAAGATAAACATGATCTCCAATTTCAAACTTTTCATGTGTTCTTTTCAAATATGCAAAAAGTTTTTTCTTTTCCTATGAAATTTTCAAGTTTCGTTTTTATTTTTGTACAATTGTTCCATTTATTTTAACATATCAAATCCCAAATTAATCCTATCAACTATGTTGTCCCTGAGGAATTTCAGGTCCTATTAAGCTTGCCTACTGAGTCTAGATTTGACCACAGTTAGGCTCTAAGTTTCAACTTTCAAGTAAAGTATATTCCTTTGTTTTATAAAAACCAACATTCCAAGAACTTCTTGCTGATTTGTTACGGTTATATTTGTGATTTTGGGTGCTCTAGCATGTAGTTTTAGTAACCAGATGTTAGCACATGCATACCAAAATAAATACAACACACCTATAGATCTTTATAGATGAAAATAAATAGATCTAAGAGACTAACATATGCATTTTTGTACATAGGTATTTTTAGTCAACATGACCCTGGATAAAACCCCCCCAGGGAAAATCACTTTGGAATATATATGTATATATGAGGAAAGTAGAAGGTGGAATACAACAAGTACAAAATATAGTCAAACCTGATACAATAGAAGCTCATTCTGAGCTCAAATACAAGACCAAAACCTCCAAGTGCACCCCAAGAAGGTGTGCCCCACATACAAGATGGCAAAACCACTCAAACTACTCCAGAAGAAAACTGTGAGATCAGATCTAAAAACCCCTCCACATGAATGAAGCTCTACTGGATGGCCTCCCTCTGAAACTGATCTCACTACAATATGATGTCTAGAAGTCCTCCCACAACTGATGCATATCAATCTGGCAATTTTCCCTCCACAGGTGTGAAATCTCTCCACTAAATAAACAAGGCTAGATGTTGGTAGCCTCCCTCCATGAAAGCTAGCACCCACGCTCAAGAAAACTCATGTAACAAACCTCACCCTCATCCTCCAAGTCTTCCTCTCACAATGAAAAAATGAAGAATGATTCTCTCCTTCACCCTGTGCGCCCCTCTTGAACATGCATAAGGAAACCTAAGATATGAATGGTGGATATCATCTCATCTCCCATCTAATCAATGATTGAGATCTCCCCAAAAATATCTAATTCAATAACCCGCTTTGGGTTAAGTTTCCTAAGTTCACTTTATGTCTCTAATTCACCCACATTGTGAATTAATACTCATTTTAGGCATAAATGACTAAATTTCACTCTTGAATTAAAAATCCTAAGTCAAAGTGAAATTAGACAAAAGTACAAGGTACAAAGTGTATAGCCCTTCCCTCATGCGCTAAGGAGATTACAAGCACATGGGGAACACCTTCCAAGGTACGAAAATCAACACTCCCTCTTATTGAGGAAGGTGTTCCTCACCAAGCCCATCTTGTCTCTAAAATAGACATGCTTGCTCCATGGCAGGGCCTTGGTGAGAATATCTGCTACCTAGTCATCTGTTGATACATACTTCAATTGAACTACCCCTCATTGAACCTTGTCACGAATGAAGTGGTACCTGATATCAATATTCTTCGACCGATCATGAAACATTGGATTCTCATAGAGTTTGATACAACTTTGATTATCCCAGTGAATGACGGTTGAAGGAATCTCCTGACCAAACAAACCAACCAACATCTTACGAATCCAAATGGTCTTGCAACTAGCCTGACTAGCCACCATATACTTTGCCTTGGCTGAACTCAAAGAAACTAACTTCTCCTTCCAGCTGAACCAGGAAACAAGTCTTGAACCCAAACTAAAGCAACACCCTGAGGTGCTTTTCCTATCAGCAACACATCCTGCCCAGTCTGAATTTGTGTGGCCAACCAAGCTGATTCCATCTCCTATGACATAGTCTAGGCCATAGTCCACTGTCCCAACAATATATATCGAGACGTGTTTTTCCCTAACCATGTGAACACTCCTCGTCTCAACCATGTAATGAGTGAGAGTGTTCATGAAAAAACATATATTTGGTCTGGTGTAACCATATACATGAGTGAACTGATCAACTACCTATATATTGTGACATCCACCAACTAGATATTTGAAGCACTAAGCTTCTTCCAGTTGGTGATCATAGGTGTAGACATGGGTCTGCAGTCCTCCATCTGAAACCTACTCAAAATATCTGTTGCATACCTCCCCTGCCTGAGAAATATGTGACTCTCCTCCTGCCATACCTCCATACCCAGAATGTAGGGAATCAATCCGATATCACTCATCTCAAATTATGATGCAAGTCCCAACTTACACTCAACTATGAGATCCTCATCTCTCGTAATGAGTAAATCATCCACATACAAAATGAGAATGAGCATATCCTCACCCCTAATGATGAAATAGAGGTTCATATCAACATTTCTCTTTGTGAAGCCCATATGAAGCAAACAAGTATCAATGTGTGAATACCAAGCTTGTGGAGCTTTCTTCATAACATATAACTGCTTCCTCAGAAGACACATGTGAGTCTCTCTGTCACCCACCTCAAACCCCTGTGGCTTCTCTATGTACACCTCCTCCTCAATAAAGCCATTTAGAAATGTAGTCTTCACATCCATATGGTGAATTCTCCAACCCATCTCTGCTGCTATGGCAATGATAGTACTGATAGAAGTGTATCTCGCCACTGGTGTGAAATTATCGTCATAGTTAACTCCCTCAATCTGTGAGAATCCTCGTGCCACAAAATAGGCCTTGTGTTTCTCAATTCTGCCATATGCAACAATATTGGTCTTGTACAACCACCTGGAAGTCACAACTAACTTCCCCAATGGCCTTGGAACCACATCCCAGACATCATTGTGCACAATGGAGTCATACTCCTCTACCATGGCCTCTCTGTAGACTTGATGGTCCACTGTCTATGAAAAATTCTATGGCTCAGTATCGATGATACTCATCACTAGTGACAAATATGCTCCCAATCTGATTGTTGGCCTGCTCTCTTTGATCTGGCTCTTGGGATCCCCTACATTCTCGCTAACCTCATTTAGGGTCTCCTGAAACAATCTAGGTCTTCTCTTCCTTTAAGTGGTCAATGGAGAAGTAAGGTCTCTTTTCCCAAGAGTGATTGCCTCAGGACTCGTCTCAACATCCTGAGATCTTGAAGTTTGTCCTCCCTCTGAAGTTTGTTCCCCATCTGACTGAACATTCTTTGACTATGACCCTGAAGTTGTGCATGGTGACCCTGTCACCCCTGATACTGGTGTACTCAAAATATGAGGCTATTCTCCCTCTGATACTGCAATCGACAACTCGACATCATCCTCAACTCCAACTCTCGACTCAAGAGATCTCGCAAAATCCCTATCCTCCTCAAATTTGACATCTCTTCTCACCTCCACTCTCCTAAGTGGAAGAATGTAGATGTGATAGGATTTCGACACCTCTGAGTATCCAACTAGAATCCCCTACTTATTTGTGGGTTCTAGCTTTGTCCTCCTCTCCGAGGGGACATGAGAGAAGTTCAAGCACCCAAAGATCCTGATGTGCTCAACATCAGGTCTACTAGCACATCAGGCCTACTACTAGTGAAGGCCTCCTCAAGATTCATCTTCCCCAAAATCCTGTGGGGGATCCTGTTCTACAGGTAAACTACACTAGCACATTCCTTTGCCCATAAGTACATAGGAAAACTCTGATCATGCAGCATGGATCTTGTTGCATTGATAATTGTCTAATTCTTCTTCTCGGCAATGTCGTTCTACCAAGGGTTGTAAGGTATGGTCATCTATCTTCTAATTCCTTGCTAAGAAAAAAAGTCTACAAACTGTCTCGAGGAATTCTCTCCCTCGTTATCCGGCCGCAAGAATTTGATCCTCTTTCCCGATTGGTTCTCCACAAGAGCTCTGAACTCATGGAACTATGTGAAGACCTCACTCTTGGCCTTCAAGAAATAGATCCAAGTCTTCATTGAGTAGTCATCAATAAATGTGATATAGTACACACAACCACTCAAGGACCTCTAATTCATGGGCCCACACACATCCATGTGTATTAAATCTAGTATCCCAGCTGACCTGGTGTCACTACTAGGGAATGATGCATTGGTAGAATTACCAAGTGCACACCCTCTGCAAACATATTGATGCTCTATGATGATCTGTGGCACTCTGATCACAACCTCTCTTAGTCCTCCAAGAGCCCCATGATGTAGGTGGGCCATCCTACGATGCCATAACTCACACAATTGTCTATTTTTTCCACTAATTGTCAATGCATGAAGTGGCTGAAAAAGAAATCTGAATAATTTCCCATCCCTCAGTCCAATCACCTGTCCTGAGGCAAGTGGAAACCCATGAGGATGAATCAGTACCTTGGTGCCTCTAAATTAATGTCACCTCAAGACCTCTATCCTGGAGTGTGAAAAATAAAATAAAATTCTTTTTCAACCCCAGAACATAAAGAATGTCCATGAACGATATAGGTGGCAAGCTATCTCTCCGAAAGGTAAATGTGCCAATCCCAACAACTATGACCAATGTGTCATCTCCAAGATGAATCTCTATTCCGACGTCGGTGTCTATGAGATCAGAAATATTGTCTCGAACTCTAGTCATATGGCTCGAAGCCCCGCTGTCAATATACCAGATATTGGGTGTCGTCTCTACTAAAGTGAAACAAATGAGAAAATCACACTCTCTCTGAAACTGTGTCTGAAATTCTGCCTCCTCTGTTGTAGCTGCGGTACCACCCTTCTTCTTCTTCCTGTTTCAACATTGTAAAACATAGTGGCCTAACTTCTTACAAACAAATCACTTCACTTTTCTCATATCTCTCCTCTAACCACTGCTCTCTCCTCCTCCACTCCCCTATGGTGGGGCCCCAAACTTGCGACCCTGCCAACCCCCTAAGACGACCTTCTTCTTTCCCTTTGTCCAAAGAGAAATATCCTCCTCACCCTAACAAATATATTGTTGCTACTACTGCCGCTATCCAGAAGCCTCGGCTACAAGCCTAATCTCCTCCTGGACAAAGTCATCCAACATCCTCTCCCATTTAGGCATGACCTCCCCGACAACAATTCCTTGTACAAATAGACCCCATGGTTTGGTGAAGCTATTAATATCTTGCCTCACCAAATATTTAGGGTTCACAATCTCTCCAACGATTGCCAACTCGTCTCTGATATGAGTGTAAAGACCAAGGAATGAAGTTACTGACTCATCCTTGATCATGTGAATTCCCCTGAGTCAGTCATGAAGAACCATATTTCGATTCTCATTGGATATCTCATAAAAATTTCATAGATATGCCCACATATCATATGCACAAGCCTTCCCTGTCAAATGGGTTATGGTATAATCGCAAACTGCATCACATATATTCCTCTTCGCCTTGTATTTTCTTTTCCTGAACTCTACCACCAATACGGTAGCAGTGATAGGAATGGGGGGAACAACTTCCTCGAATATGTCCCATAGCTCGAGGTCCTCTAAGATGAATATCATCCTCGCCTTCCAAGGCCACCAATTGCTATCCCCTGCTAGATTGTCCTCAACTTGCATCTGAGATGCTGACATGTCTGCCAAACTCCAATCCCCAACCGATGCTGCAATTGCCAAGGAAAACACTATCTCACTCTTGCCAACACATGTGTGAAAAGAGACAAGTGTAATCTGACCTCACTTCTAACAAAATAGGTGTTAAAAGAGTTCAAGTCAAATCAACCACACTCCTACTATGTAGGTGTGAAAAGATACTGATGACAAGTGCCAAAAACTGCCCAACTGTCCTCTACAAAAATCTGCCCTCTAACAACCACTGAATGAGTCAATGGTTGTCCACAAACATCTACCAAGAAGATGTATATGACAGCCAACAAAATGTTGTCCCAACTGCTCAAAATTTCATCCACCTCCGCTCTGATACCATGAAGAATTTCAGGTCCTATCAAGCTTGCCTACTAGATCTATCTTTGACCACAGTTAGGCTCTAAGTTTCAACTGTCAAGTAAAGTATATGTTGTTTTTTTATAA
Source organism: Picea sitchensis (assembly GCA_010110895.2). Lineage (NCBI taxonomy): Eukaryota > Viridiplantae > Streptophyta > Pinopsida > Pinales > Pinaceae > Picea > Picea sitchensis. The sequence continues at coordinate 1,706 of SNQJ01S0022977.1, read as the reverse complement.
CAGCCAATAGTCCAAGAAATTCTTTCTGATTTGTTACAGTTATATTTGCGATTTTGGGTGCTCTAGCATGTAGTTTTAGTAACCAGAAGTTAACACATGCATACCAAAATAAATACAACATACCTATATATCTTTATAGCTGAAAATAAACAGATCTAAGAGACTAATACATGCATTTTTGTACACAAGTATTTTTGGTCAACATGACCCTAGATAAAACCCCCTCGAGGAAAATCAATTTGGAATATATATGTATATATGAGGAAATAAAAAGGTGGAATACAACAAGTACAAAATATAGTGGAACCTGATACAATAGCAACTTTTTCTGAGCTTAAATACAAGTCCAAAACCTCCAAGTGCGCCCCAAAAGGTGCGTCGTACATACAAGCTGGAAAAAACCACTGAAACTGATCCAGAAGAAAACTGTGAGCTCAGATCTAAAAACCCCTCCACAGGAATGAATCTTTGTTGGATGGCCTCCTTCTGAAATTGATCTCACTGCAATCTGATGGCTAGAAGTCTTCCCACAACTGATGCACCTCAATCTAGTAATGCGCCCTCTATAGGTGTGAAATCTCTCCACTAAATAAATAAGGCTATATGTTGGTAGCCTCCCTCCATGAAAGATAGCACCAAAGCGCAAGCACCATCATGCAACAAACCTCATCCTCATCCTCCAATTCTTCCTCTCACAATGAACAAATGAATAATGATGCTCTCCTTCACCCTTTGCGCCCCTCTTGAACATGCATAAGGAAACCTAAGATATGAATGGTGGATATCATCTCATCTCCCATCTAATCAATGGTTGATATGTCCTCAAAAATATCTAATTCAATATCCCACTTTGGGTTAAGTTTCCTAAGTTCACTATATGTCTCTAATTCACCCACATTGTGAATTAATAGTCATTTTAGGCATAAATGACTAAATTTCACTCTTGACTTAAAACTCCTAAGTCAAAGTGAAATTAGACAAAAATACAAGGTACAAAGTGTATAGTCCTTTCCTCATGTGCTAAAGAGAGTACAAACACATGGGGAACACCTCCCAAGGTACAAAATTCAAGAGTCCCAGTTAATGGGTGTTCGACACTTCGTACTGTACATTACTTCAAAATGACTTATCTTTAAGGAGGCATGATAATCGTTATTATATGAAAACTCAACCTAGTGAAGGTACTCTTCCCACTTTGTGGGACATTCCATCACATACATCTGCAACATATCATTATACAGGCGCGCATACGCGCCCACCTGTTTGTCCCACAGGCACACTTTGAGCGCGCGCCTGTTTTCCTCATAGGCGCGCTCATAAGCGCGCCTGTTTACCATACAGGCGCGCTTTCAAAGCGCGTCGGTTAACCTTACAGGCGCGCACACATGCGCGCGTATTCAGTGAATAGGCGCGCGCTCACGCGCGCCTTTCACTGAGTCGCCCACGCATGTGGGCCCACCATGTACCCACAAACCCCCTAAAACTAACCTACACCCCCCCGTACCTACCCTACCCAAAAATTTGACACCTACAACTAGGCAGGACGTTCAAACTACCAACCTGCAACTCGCACGTCGGGAACCGGGTGTCTCGTGCTCTCCAAATCGCTGAATCTCCTCTCAATTCACTCTGGGATCACTGTAGCAGAAGGTACAAATGAGGTGGCAATGTGGGCCCTACAGCTATATGTAGGGTTTTTGCCAAAC
>SNQJ01S0022976.1:224538-245321 GCA_010110895.2 Picea sitchensis | reverse complement strand
GTTCTCTTACTCCACAAAGCGTCTTCCCATGAGGGCTTTCACCATAAGGGGACCACTTTGGAGTTCATCCATATTTACTTCTTATCAACCATGAAAAAAAATAATGAGTCATATTTACATCAAACACTATTGGGTCCATTACCCAAACCATTGTGCTACAGGTCTTTCTTCAAGGGTTGACATCAATGACAACCAACCTTAATCAACAATCTCATAAGTGTGGTCTATACGATGCACATCCATGTAACTCTTCTATCGGTATTGCACTTATTTAATCTTTTGTATTATAGTTCGCATATTCTCATGCATTTCTTGGATTACTTTTGTTCCTACCAGAAATCTATCCTCGAGTCAATCCCAACTCAAAGGTATCTGACACAATCGTTCGTAAATAAACTCAAAAGGTTACATCTTTATTGTACTCTAATAATTGTTGTTCTATGCAAACTCTACCAATGGAAAGAAATCTTCCCAATGCTTCTCTTGATCCATCACATACATCCGAATCATATCCTCTAAGATTTGATTCGTTCTTTCAGTTTTTCCATTTGTTTCAGGGTGATATATTGTGCTAAAATTCAGTTGCGTTCCCAATGCCTCTTGGAAACTTGTCCAAAATTGTTCAATGAACACCAATCCTCGATCAGATATGATATTTCTTGGTAAACCATGCAATCTCACAATTTCACTAACAAAAACTCTAGCTATGTCCAATGCCTAATACGTCGTACGCACTAGAATAAAGTGTCCAAAATTTGTCAAAGTGTCAATGACTACAAAAATACAATCATGTCTCCTTGTCATCAGTGGAAATCCAATAGTTAAATCCATCGAAATGACTTCCCATTTTGATTCAGGAATTGTGTGTGGCTGCAACAATCTTGCTGGATGTCTATGTTCATCCTTCACTTGTTGACATTCAAGACATATCGCCACATAATCTACTATATCAACCTTCATTCCCCTCCAATATAATAAATGTTTAAAGTCTGCCTTCATCTTCGTGACTCCAGGATGAGCCATGTACACTGCTCGATGAGCTTCGTTCAAAATCAAATTCCTCAATTCGTCATTTGGAGAAACATAAATTATGTCGTTATACCTCAAAAATCCATCGCTATCAAGTGAATAACCTTCATACCATGGTATCATCATAATGTCTTGTCCAATATTATTCTTAACTTTCTTGTACCAATCATTGTCAATCTGCAATGCTAGAATATTTTCTCAAAGATTCGTCTTTAGTGGTATTACTAAGAATGTGTGTGGTATCTGACTCAAATCATATTCTACTCTATTCATCGTTCCTTTGATATATGTGATCTCAAAATCATATTCACTTAAAAGTTATGACCAACGCCTTTGTTGGGCGTTTAGGTCACTCTAAGTAAAAAATTTCTACAATCCATAGTGATCAGTTTTTAACTCGAATTTTCATCCAATAAGGTAATGTCTCCAAACTCGTAAGGCATAAACAATCACTAGTAACTCTAAATCATTCGTGGCATAATTCTCTTCATGCCTTCTTAGTTTCTTGTAAATATGCATGATAACTCGACCTCCTTGCATCAGTACTCCACCTAATCCTTCCTTGGATGTATATGTGCATACCAAGAACTCCTTGTCCATATCAGGAACTTTCAGTATCAGTGCTGTCATTAATAACTCCTTAAGCTTTTGAAATGCTTCTACGCATTTCTATTACCATACAAATTTCTTGTTTTTCTTCTGCAATTTCGTGATTGGATTTGCTATGTTTGAAAAACCTTCGATGAAGCATCGATAATAACCTGCTAAACTCATAAAACTACATACTTCTTGTACATTCGTCAGTGTTGGTCATTCCATAATAGCCTCAACCTTCATTGGATCCACAATGATACCTTTTCCATATATAATATGTCCCAAATAATGAATTTTCATTTGATAAAATGAACATTTCGACAACTTCTCGTACAACTTGTTTTCTCTTAGACACTGTAAAACTAATATCAAGTGTTTGTCATGCTCTTCCTTCTTCTAAGAATAAATCAATATATCGTTGATAAATACTTGTACAAAATTTTCCAAGTATTCGTGGAATACCACATTCATCAAACTCATGAATACTCCTGGGGCATTCTTCAATCCAAAGGGTAAAACAATGATATCTGAATATTGTCTTAAATGCAGTCTTAGGGATATCTTCCTACTTAATTTGCAACTGATGATATCCTGATATCAAGTCAACCTTTGAAAATACAGTTTCTCCTTTCATCTGGTCAAATAAATCATCAAGTCTAGGCAACGGTTTCTAGTTCTTGATCGAGGCCTTGTTTAATTGACGATAGTCAATGCAAAGCCTCCACGATCTATCCTTCTTTCTTACAAAAATAATTGGCGCACCCCACGACGACACACTTGGACACATAAGTCCCAATTCTAACAACTCCTTCAATTGCATCTTCAACTTTTGCAATTTCGGTGTCGACATTTGGTATGGCACTCTTGCAATTGGTTTTGTTCCAAGTTTTAAGTCTATTGTAAATTCCAATTCTCTTTCTGGTGATAGACCTGGTAGTTCTTCAGGAACAAAATATGCAAACTTCGACACTACAGGAAGGTTTTATAATCCTTTCATGTCCCCCTTTTCATTAAGAGGTAAAATGGAATACAACCTACATCCTTTTCACATGATTTTCTATAATTGGAGGGAAGAAATAAATCTCAACGACACTCCTTGGTTTCTTCCCACAATTACTCTATTATGTCCCAAATCATCTGTCAAACTTCATTGTTTCATCTTATAGCTAAGTATCACATCATGTGATTCTACCCAATCCATTCCAATCACAATATCATAAGATCCAAAGATTGTAACATACATGTTTACACTCGTGATGAAATCACCCAAGTTAATGTTATAATCCTTAACTTTTCCTCCAACCTTTTGCTTGGAACTAGATTCCATTTTCACATAACTGAACTCATCTTGTTCGAATTCCTTTACCTTAATTATTTTAAGAAAAACACTATATATAAAACTCTCAGTAGCTCATGGATCTATCAAAACACTAAACTATTGATCAAATATCATACTTGAAGTCTCGAGCATTGTATATTGATGCTCGGCCTAATGGTTATTCACCATTGCATGAATCCTGTGGGCCTTGCCCAAATCTCCAACTGTCATCGGTCCTACTGATCTGGTGGTTTTTTCCTTATCAATAGGGCAGTCTGTCTGGTAGTGGGGCTCCCCACATGTCCAACATATGTTCTTCGGACCGATGCTCCTAGTTCCAGAAGCAGGAGTTGCTAGCTTAGGAGCCTGTGGTCCTAGTTTGTTCTGTGGAACAGATATAAACTATTGTGGTTGTTGTGGATGATGTTTATACTACTATTGTGGTGCTCTTTATGGATTCCGCTAATGAGTATTACATCGACATGGTGTCGATAACAAAGGTCCTCTAGGCATATCATGGTGCCCAGAAGTTTGTCTAACTGGTGTCTGATGTTGCGGTGCTCTAGGTGGCACCTGTCCTATCTTCCTGGAAGGAGTCCTACCCTGACCCCCACTATTCAGATATTCCTCAGTAATGAGGGCCTTATGAACTACATCATTCAATGTATGAGGCATCAAGATCCTCACTTTTGCACGAATGTTGAAGTTGAGGTCGAACAAAAAATTGTTAATATTTAATTTCTCATTGTTTAGATGTGGAGCATATCAGAGTAGCTCCATGTACCTGGCCTCATACTCCAGCACCATACGAATTCCCTGTCGTAAGGTGTTGAACTCATTAAGATGGTGCTCAATGAATTTATCGAACAAGTACCTCTCTCGGAATAGTTCCTCAAACAATTCCCATGACATGTCTTCAACGACCATGTTTAGTTGAGGTAAGAGTGTCTTACACCAAAGAAGCGTACTCCCTTTCAGTTGAAAGACTATCATGTGGACTTTCATGTTGGATGTGTAATCGCATAGTGCAAATCACATCGCCATATTCTCCAACCATGCCTTGGTGGCTAAGTCGTCAATGGCACCCCAGAACTTAGGAAATTTTACCTTCTCGAGTTATCTATGTATACTGCTACTAACTACTAGAGGACACTATAAACCCTCATTGGGCACAGACTCTCTTCCCTTGTCTCGATCAAGGTGGTTGATCAACGCCTTGGACATCCTCTGAAAGGATCTCATCATACCTACCACATCTCCCACTACAACCTACTCCTGCTCAGTAGTCTGCTCATCTCCCTATGGAGAAAATCCCTCTGGCGTGGATGAAATCAGAGGAAGTGTACCTCTTCCTCCCACACCATGACATATACCCAACCTACGTCCTCTAACCATGGTACCTGTATGGTACAATTTCAAATTGTATTAGCGATACATCTTTAATTAAAAAAAAATATTAATATAAAACAGTGGAAGATGTAACAGGTCCGATGTCTCGGAGTTGAACCTCGCTCTGATACCATATGTAACAACCCTTTGTTCACACAACACAAGGTAATGAATATGAACGAGGTAGAAAAAAAAAAATTATGTGTAACGTCCTCTTACACCACACAAGGTAAGTGATTGAAATGAAGTATATATATATATATATATATATATATATATATATAACATTAATTCTACAATTACATATGCAAAGACAGTAAAGAGACAATCACCACATTAGGTATTCGATCTATGTTTAAACAACATCAATTTAATTTGCAAATCCAAAGGTACCATCTACGCAATGGATGAACAATTCGATGTATTGAGAATGGTCTAAATTACAATGTCGAATCTAAAGTTCAAATAAGAATGTGATCCCAAATTTTACATATAAAACTCATCACGTCTAACTTAATTTAGGGTTTTCACAGTGACACTTTCCTTCTTTATGGTAAAGTGTAGTCATAACATGCTTTCTAATAATTAAATAAATAACTAGATAATAGATCCGTTAAATTACATTGTGATAGTATTCATCACCTATATTATTATAAACATTGACATTTATGAACTAAAAGTAACTCAATCATTAATGAAGATATATACATTGGCATACAATATATGTGGATACCAATGTTTAATCAATGCTCACAATACAGATCAATTATAAATCTTTAATTTATATAATTATTATTTAAATATTTACCATATCTATTAACCACTAACTTTCTCTCGTACTCTATATTGACCCATAATAGGTTGGGCAAGAATATTCAACAATTCTAACATAGATCATTGCATAAGTACTTAAGGGTTTAGTTATAAATCATGGAAGATTGATTCTAGAATATTTTTCTCAAAACATCTAATGCTAAGTAACCAGACAACACCATTACACAAGGCACCAAGGAAGAACCACGAAGGAGTGAAATCCCATGAATTTTTAAATAATTGAGGACTTAAAAATGGTCCTAGATTGTGATTTATTATACATCAGAAACAAGGCTTGGATTAAAGTAAATAAAAGATTGAATTCTCACCTAACAATCTTTCGAACACTACTGAACAAAACAATCAATCAAAATAACCACCACGAAAAGTAGAACACACACTCTATAATTTGTTATATTGAAAGACTAAATCAATATCAATATAGATCAATTGAATGATGAATCTCTTACTGTCAATAATTCAATACGTGCATAAAGATTTTCTGGTTATGAGAATCGTGCCCGTCCATGTGGCTTAACAATGCCATTCACAGGGTTGGATTTCCCTTGCTTTAGTCGACTCTCCAATATGATGCACGGAATTTAAATGAAGAAAACCTTAACTCTGCTACTAAGTTCAAGATCGAATTTGTTATTATTATTTTTTTTTACCAACCTTGAATTGCATACAACAATTTCATCTTTCATTTAAGGAAGAGAACATTGCACATTTAACTGACAATAAAACTATTCAGTGGTCAGGGCATACATTCAATTTAATCAATACGCAATTCTGACAATTGTATACACAAATAAATAACAATTGAATATTGTGATCGGGCAAGTTTAATAAGGAGAATGGTCTTCTACTTTAAGATTTGCATCACATTCGTTCCCTTGATTTCCAATCCCAAGGACTTCACCGGTACCTCCCAGCCATTCGTTCCCTTGATTTCCAATCCCAAGGACTTCATAATTCTGCAATTTTACCAACGCTAGTAATTTCTTTCCCCCTTATCCCCCCAAGCCGTAAAGGAGCCAAGTGGACATCATAATATAACTCTTAATCAAGTGGAAATCATAATGTACCATAATCGAATCACTTGCTCTAAAAGTGTCCCTAAAGAATAAGTCAAATCATGTGACGTTGAACTGATGTTACATACACTCCCCCTTGTTTTAAACTTTGTCTCAAGTAAAATGTACCATATAATAATGAGTAATGTAATGCATTCATATGTATTATTATCTAATCTATCAACAAATAAGGAAATTGTTGGATGTAATCTCATATGCGCCCTCCTACAGCCTAGGTGTAAATATAATTTTCTCCTATTGGGCTTTGGACTCATCGACTATTGACATCGTATATATCAATTGCATGGTCCAATATGTGGATCGCTCATATGAGAGTGCTCCTATCCGACAATTCAAAATTAACTCATGTCAATAACATGTGGCAGATATGAAATGTAATGACGTAAAAATTGAAACATGAACACATCATGCATATGCCTCAAAAGCATCGGTAAGGCTAGTCAATAAGTCACAAGTCCTTCCTTTTCCACAACTTCAAAGGTCCCACAAACCATGGAGAAATATTAGCACCATTTCCAAACTTGATCAACCTCTTATGAGGTTTCACCCGCAAAAATAGGCCTCATCACCAATTTTTTGATTACTAAGAGGTGGGTTGAATCACTAATAGAGCAATTTTGGTCCCTTTTAACCATATAATCCAAGTGCTAGTAACAAATGAAGCTAATATTATCCAATAACCAAGAGTAAATAAGCAATGAACAAAATGAATAATCATACACATACGCGACACCAAAGGTTTTATCGCGGAAACGCTAAATCGGGAGAAAACCACAGAATGTTTTTCTATATGTCTTGAAGAATTATATTCATTGAAGCACCAACTTCTTTGTTTTCCAGTTGCAACCGAAAGGAGGCTCCAGCCCTAGTTTTTAGGCTACACTCTGAGGGAAGCTCCAACTCCCCAATTTAGTTACAACCAGTAAGGAGGCTACAACCCCTATGTTCTTCGGATACAAACTGGCAGGATACAACCACCGTCTGCCCTCGGCCCTGCCACCTCAAGTAGAAGTAGAATGATAAACCACCGTCACACTATCGGAGATATATACTGTAACTCAGACTAATAACTGAACCATGCATCAACCATGTATCAACTGTACCTTAACCTGTAACCAACCTGTACAATAAACAAGTGTATCAACCATGCACCAACTGTAATCAACCTATACCATAAACAAGTGTATCAACCATGTACCAAGTATCTTTAATCATGTTTCAACTACTCATAAACTATGAATCATCAATATTTACCAACATCATCAACTATACACTTCCATGTATGTGTCAACGATCAACTACTTGTCTCAACTATGTACTCAACATGTGCTACAACCAAAATCCTCATCAATTTTATCATCCAAATGCTTTGTGGAAGCCTGTAATAGGACTGTGTATATGATCACATTCCCAAGAACCTTCCTTATTCCAGATACTCATTGTCAGTCTGACTTTAATTGAATTGATATACCTCCAAGTGGCACTACTTGTAACTTTCATAAAGGAGTTATAGCAAAATGGTATACCTTGTCAATTCTGCCTATTCTAGAGAGCGACCTTTGTAGAGCGTGCCCCACAAAAAAATATTTGGATGAAATATGAAACTATTATAAATAATACTAAAACTGGTAAATCTAACCAACGCATTTGTATCATCAATTTGACCTTCTATGGTGAAGAAGACGCTTTTAACCAACACTTCATTTTGACTAGTTTCTGGACTGGCCACAAACCTATTTTCCACATAGTAACCCCAAATACAACGACCCACAAGCTTAATTTTAACCACAGATAATTGATATGTATTTTCAATTTGTATAGAAATTTTAGGATATGAATCATTATATAAAAAAGTTATAGTGAAAATGGTGATGACCTGAAAATAGAACATACCTTTAGAAAGCACCATCAAAAGAATTTATCCCTTCCTTGCATTTCGCCCTTCTTTCTCTTTTCACTTTCCTCAGAATTTCGGCTTAAATATCATTTCCAGAAACCCTAATAATCTATATATATTCACATTCTCAAGTGTGATTCAAATGAGAGAGCTCTGACTCTTATTTATACTCCAAGTAGCTCCTTAAAACATCTCTAGGTCACTGGCCCCACTTTCCTTTTGTGGTTGGGTCCACTTAATTTCTCCATTAAAATTATTATTGAAATAATTTTATTTTGTATTCACTTTGAATTATAATACACTCATCCCTTCACTCTATTATTTTACCTTTAAAATCTCTTTAAACCACTTTGATTACTTTGACCTTTGTAGCTTCTAGATGACATATGAGGGTCCTCCAACTGTATCAACTCTCAAACCGAGGGATTTATTTGGCATTCCACATACCACCGTAATGGCATGACATGTACTATCCATATAAAATAGTAATATCTGAAAATATATCATAACTCCATACCAAGTTACCCATCAAACAAATCCCAATATCCATTACCCAAACATATTCCAACTTCCTCATGGCCATGTAACTCTAACCATGAGGGAATTATGTGATTACACATACCACGTGAAATGATATGACAAGAACCATCCATCTAGGATATTTTCCCCTACAAATTCACTCCCTTCCTTCATCTCATTATTCCACAATTAAGCATGGTTCTCTTACTCCACAAAGCTGCCTTCCCCATGAGTGGCCACCATAAGGGGGATCCTAATTGGAGTTCATCCATTTACTTCTTATCAACCATGAAAAATAATGAGTCACATTTACATCAAACACTATTGGGTCCATTACCCAAACCATTGTGCTACTGTGTCTTTTCTTCAAGGGTTGACATCAATGACAACCAACCTTTAATCAACAATCTCATAAGTGTGGTCTATACGATGCACATCCATGTAACCTTCTATCTATTGCAACTTATTTAATCTTTTGTATTATAGTTCGCATATTCTCATGCATTTCTTGGATTACTTTTGTTCCTACCAGAAATCTATCCTCGAGTCAATCCCAACTCAAAGGTATCTGACACAATCGCTCGTAAATAAACTCAAAAGGTTACATCTTTATTGTACTCTAATAATTGTTGTTCTATAACTCCCTACCAATGGAAAGAAATCTTCCCAATGCTTCTCTTGATCCATCACATACATACACAATACATATCCCTCTAAGATTTTATCTGCCTATCAGTTTTCCCATTTGATTTTGGGTGATTTGTTGTGATAAAATTCAATTGTGCTCCCAATGCCTCTTGGAAACTTGTCCAAAATTGTTCAATGAACACCAATCCTCGACGTATATGATATTTTGGTAAAAACTATGCAATCTCACAATTTTCAAATGTTAACAAAAACTCTAGCTATGTGTCCAATGCCTAATAATGTCGCATTTCACTAGAATAAAGTGTCCAAAATTTGTCAAAGTGTCAATGACTACAAAATACAATCATGTCTCCCTTGTCAATTTGAACTAATAGTTAAAGTCCATGAAAATGACTTCCCATTTTGATTCAGAATTGTGTGGCTGCAACAATCTTATCGGATGTCTATGTTCATCCTTCACTTCTGGTTGGGACATTCAAGACATATCGCCACATACTTAACTATATCGTAACCTTCATTCCTCCAATATAATAAATGCTTAAAAGTCTCATCTTCGACTCCGTGATGATATGTACAATCGCCGATGAGATTCTCTCAAAATCAAATTCCTCAATTTGTCATTTGGAGAAACATAAATTATGTCATACCTCAAAAATCCATCGTTATCAAGTGAATAACCCTATACCATGGTAATACCTGGCAATGTTCTTGTCCAATATTATCTTAACTTTCTGTACCACCATTGTCAATCAAGTAATGCTAGAATATTTTCTCGAAGATTTTTCTTTAGTGGTATTACTAAGAATGTGTGTGGTATCTGACTCAAATCATATTCTACTCTATTCATCGCTCTTGATATATGTGTTTGATCTCAAAATCATATTCACTTGTGTTATGACTAACTTTGTTACGCTTAGGGTCACTCTTAAGTAAAAATTTCTACAATCCATATGGATCGGGCTTTTAACTCTAATTTCATCCAATAAGGTAATGTCTCCAAACTCGTAAGGGCATAAACAATCACTAGTAACTCTAAATCATTCGTGGCATAATTCTCATGCCTTCTTAGTTTCTTGTAAATATGCATGATAACTCGAAATTCCTACCGCATTCAATCTGAATCCTTCCTTGATGTATATGTGCATACCAAGAACTCCTTTTCCATGTCAGGGACTTTCGTGACGTGCAGTCGCCATTAATAATTTCTTAAGCTTTTGAAATGCTTCTAATGCATTTCTATTACCATACAAATTTCTTGTTTCTTTTTCTTTCCGTAATTTCGTGGATTGATTTATTATGTTTGTCTTCAATGAATCATCGGTATTATCCTGCTAAACTCATAAAACTACATACTTCTTGTACATTCACAAGGTTGGTCATTCCATAATAGCCTCCAACCTTCATTGGATCCACAATGATACCTTTTCCATATATAATATGTCCCAAATAATGAATCTTTCATTTGGATAAATGAACATTTCATTAAACTTCTCAGACAACTTGTTTTCTCTTAGACAATGTAAAACCAATATCAAGTGTTTGTCATGCTCTTCCTTCTTCTAAGAATAAATCAATATATCGTTGATAAATACTTGTACAAAATTTTCCAAGTATTCGTGGAATACCACATTCATCAAACTCATGAATACTCCTGGGGAATTTGTCAATCCAAACGTTAAAATAGTAAACTTGTAGTGTATAAACCTCATGTTGAATTTGGTCTTAGGAATATCTTCCTACTTAATTTGTAACTGATGATATCCCTGATATCAAGTCAACCTTTGAAAATACAGTTTCTCCTTTCATCCGGTCAAATAACCAATCAAGTCTAGGCAACGGTTTCTAGTTCTTGATCGAGGCCTTGTTTAATTGACGATAGTAAATGCAAAGACTCCATCTATCCTTCTTTCTAACAAAAAAATCACCGACGCACCCCACGACGACACACTTTGGACACACATAAGTCCCACTTAACAACTCCTTCAATTGCATCTTCAACTTTTGCAATTTCGGTGTCGACATTTGGTATGGCACTCTTGCAATTGGTTTTGTTCCAAGTTTTAAGTCTATTGTAAATTCCAATTCTCTTTCTGGTGATAGACCTGGTAGTTCTTCAGGAACAAAATATGCAAACTTCGACACTACAGGAAGGTTTTATAATCCTTTCATGTCCCCCTTTTCATTAAGAGGTAAAATGGAATACAACCTACATCCTTTTCACATGATTTTCTATAATTGGAGGGAAGAAATAAATCTCAACGACACTCCTTGGTTTCTTCCCACAATTACTCTATTATGTCCCAAATCATCTGTCAAACTTCATTGTTTCATCTTATAGCTAAGTATCACATCATGTGATTCTACCCAATCCATTCCAATCACAATATCATAAGATCCAAAGATTGTAACATACATGTTTACACTCGTGATGAAATCACCCAAGTTAATGTTATAATCCTTAACTTTTCCTCCAACCTTTTGCTTGGAACTAGATTCCATTTTCACATAACTGAACTCATCTTGTTCGAATTCCTTTACCTTAATTATTTTAAGAAAAACACTATATATAAAACTCTCAGTAGCTCATGGATCTATCAAAACACTAAACTATTGATCAAATATCATACTTGAAGTCTCGAGCATTGTATATTGATGCTCGGCCTAATGGTTATTCACCATTGCATGAATCCTGTGGGCCTTGCCCAAATCTCCAACTGTCATCGGTCCTACTGATCTGGTGGTTTTTTCCTTATCAATAGGGCAGTCTGTCTGGTAGTGGGGCTCCCCACATGTCCAACATATGTTCTTCGGACCGATGCTCCTAGTTCCAGAAGCAGGAGTTGCTAGCTTAGGAGCCTGTGGTCCTAGTTTGTTCTGTGGAACAGATATAAACTATTGTGGTTGTTGTGGATGATGTTTATACTACTATTGTGGTGCTCTTTATGGATTCCGCTAATGAGTATTACATCGACATGGTGTCGATAACAAAGGTCCTCTAGGCATATCATGGTGCCCAGAAGTTTGTCTAACTGGTGTCTGATGTTGCGGTGCTCTAGGTGGCACCTGTCCTATCTTCCTGGAAGGAGTCCTACCCTGACCCCCACTATTCAGATATTCCTCAGTAATGAGGGCCTTATGAACTACATCATTCAATGTATGAGGCATCAAGATCCTCACTTTTGCACGAATGTTGAAGTTGAGGTCGAACAAAAAATTGTTAATATTTAATTTCTCATTGTTTAGATGTGGAGCATATCAGAGTAGCTCCATGTACCTGGCCTCATACTCCAGCACCATACGAATTCCCTGTCGTAAGGTGTTGAACTCATTAAGATGGTGCTCAATGAATTTATCGAACAAGTACCTCTCTCGGAATAGTTCCTCAAACAATTCCCATGACATGTCTTCAACGACCATGTTTAGTTGAGGTAAGAGTGTCTTACACCAAAGAAGCGTACTCCCTTTCAGTTGAAAGACTATCATGTGGACTTTCATGTTGGATGTGTAATCGCATAGTGCAAATCACATCGCCATATTCTCCAACCATGCCTTGGTGGCTAAGTCGTCAATGGCACCCCAGAACTTAGGAAATTTTACCTTCTCGAGTTATCTATGTATACTGCTACTAACTACTAGAGGACACTATAAACCCTCATTGGGCACAGACTCTCTTCCCTTGTCTCGATCAAGGTGGTTGATCAACGCCTTGGACATCCTCTGAAAGGATCTCATCATACCTACCACATCTCCCACTACAACCTACTCCTGCTCAGTAGTCTGCTCATCTCCCTATGGAGAAAATCCCTCTGGCGTGGATGAAATCAGAGGAAGTGTACCTCTTCCTCCCACACCATGACATATACCCAACCTACGTCCTCTAACCATGGTACCTGTATGGTACAATTTCAAATTGTATTAGCGATACATCTTTAATTAAAAAAAAATATTAATATAAAACAGTGGAAGATGTAACAGGTCCGATGTCTCGGAGTTGAACCTCGCTCTGATACCATATGTAACAACCCTTTGTTCACACAACACAAGGTAATGAATATGAACGAGGTAGAAAAAAAAAAATTATGTGTAACGTCCTCTTACACCACACAAGGTAAGTGATTGAAATGAAGTATATATATATATATATATATATATATATATATATAACATTAATTCTACAATTACATATGCAAAGACAGTAAAGAGACAATCACCACATTAGGTATTCGATCTATGTTTAAACAACATCAATTTAATTTGCAAATCCAAAGGTACCATCTACGCAATGGATGAACAATTCGATGTATTGAGAATGGTCTAAATTACAATGTCGAATCTAAAGTTCAAATAAGAATGTGATCCCAAATTTTACATATAAAACTCATCACGTCTAACTTAATTTAGGGTTTTCACAGTGACACTTTCCTTCTTTATGGTAAAGTGTAGTCATAACATGCTTTCTAATAATTAAATAAATAACTAGATAATAGATCCGTTAAATTACATTGTGATAGTATTCATCACCTATATTATTATAAACATTGACATTTATGAACTAAAAGTAACTCAATCATTAATGAAGATATATACATTGGCATACAATATATGTGGATACCAATGTTTAATCAATGCTCACAATACAGATCAATTATAAATCTTTAATTTATATAATTATTATTTAAATATTTACCATATCTATTAACCACTAACTTTCTCTCGTACTCTATATTGACCCATAATAGGTTGGGCAAGAATATTCAACAATTCTAACATAGATCATTGCATAAGTACTTAAGGGTTTAGTTATAAATCATGGAAGATTGATTCTAGAATATTTTTCTCAAAACATCTAATGCTAAGTAACCAGACAACACCATTACACAAGGCACCAAGGAAGAACCACGAAGGAGTGAAATCCCATGAATTTTTAAATAATTGAGGACTTAAAAATGGTCCTAGATTGTGATTTATTATACATCAGAAACAAGGCTTGGATTAAAGTAAATAAAAGATTGAATTCTCACCTAACAATCTTTCGAACACTACTGAACAAAACAATCAATCAAAATAACCACCACGAAAAGTAGAACACACACTCTATAATTTGTTATATTGAAAGACTAAATCAATATCAATATAGATCAATTGAATGATGAATCTCTTACTGTCAATAATTCAATACGTGCATAAAGATTTTCTGGTTATGAGAATCGTGCCCGTCCATGTGGCTTAACAATGCCATTCACAGGGTTGGATTTCCCTTGCTTTAGTCGACTCTCCAATATGATGCACGGAATTTAAATGAAGAAAACCTTAACTCTGCTACTAAGTTCAAGATCGAATTTGTTATTATTATTTTTTTTTACCAACCTTGAATTGCATACAACAATTTCATCTTTCATTTAAGGAAGAGAACATTGCACATTTAACTGACAATAAAACTATTCAGTGGTCAGGGCATACATTCAATTTAATCAATACGCAATTCTGACAATTGTATACACAAATAAATAACAATTGAATATTGTGATCGGGCAAGTTTAATAAGGAGAATGGTCTTCTACTTTAAGATTTGCATCACATTCGTTCCCTTGATTTCCAATCCCAAGGACTTCACCGGTACCTCCCAGCCAACGCTAGGGGTACTCTTCTTCCCCCTTATCCCCCCAAGCCGTAAAGGAGCCACACACAAATAAACAAGTACACAATAGCACAAACTTTCCCTCACAAGGAGAGGCTTCCACCTCTTGCACAATTTTGCAATCCCAACTCTCACAAGTAAACTAGTCCAGATAAATTTTGACAGCATAACGGTACTTCCAAAATGAGATCCCCTCTCCCTTCCTCTACATTTATTTTATAGGAAAATTTTCAATGACACATGTCCTCTCATGCACAATAAACAATTTTTAATAATTTAATTAATGATTATTCACCCACACCACTTGTCACATTCTCCCAAATTTGCACATGTAAATTCTCTTTCTATCTTATTTAAATAGACATTTTACCTCACACTCCCCAATTTGTTCCTATTTTATCTCTTAGTTGTCTCTTAGTTCCCCAATTCCTCATTTATTTTTTGTCACCTAACTAAATTTCAGTTTTAGTTGGATTAGGAGTCTTCTTTTAGTTAGGATTAGTGGTAGATTGACTCAAAATGTTACTCTATGTGAACCACCTATTCTCCCATGTTTTAATTTATTTTTATTTAAAAATCTTTTTTATTATTTTCATGCACACCTGTACATCTACCCAACCTTTAATTCTTATTCCCCCTTTTTCTAGAGTTTATTATATTTGTGGGGGTTTGTGGCTAGGGTTTCCTCATCCACAGACCCCTCTCCCCTTCTGCGGTGCTCTCGTGACTATTCTCCCTTTCTCGATGGCGGTGGGGAAAAGACAGCCTCAATTCTGGATGCGATCGCTGGAGATTTATTCTTTCTTCATTTGTTTCGAAGGTGTTGGGGTTTCATGCAACCCTTGTTGAGGGTTCTTTGGTGTTTTTCTGAGTGGTTATGTTGCTTCAGGAAGATTATTATGCCTTCCTGTGGGCAGCTCTCTTGGTTGTTGGAGCCTCTCCGCAGATTTTTCCTCCCGGTTTGGCTACGTTTTTTGGAGGTCTTGAGTCCTATTGTGAACTCCTACTCTTGATCCGGCCTCTTTTTTGTTGAGGTCCCGATTTTCTTTGGATGAGCCGTATGGAGTGTTTGTGGGTTTTTTCTTCAGATCTGGTATTATGTGTGTCGCTTTCTCTATTATTCCTCATATTGTCTTTTCAAATATGATTTTTGGAGCTTAATATGTCTGTTGCGATATTCTGATCCACTATCTCTTCAACCTCTAGTGTGCGTGCAGGTGTTTCTTGAAGTTTTCTGAGGGTTTGTTCCTCACAAATCCATCCCTACTGGTATGTTCAGAGCTTGATGTAATGTCAGAGTTTTCTCAGTGGTCTTGGTGTTCGGGATTCCTTGCATCCCCTTCGGGTCTGTGTTGTGGAGTGGACGCTTGGGTTTTCTACTCCCATTTTGGTGGGGTCAACATAGCTTTGAGGTCCTCCTTACAGATGTGCAGTTTTGATTTTGTGTTGCTGGGGTCAGCACTTTGAGGTCCGTCTAGGGCATGTGGCTTATATTTTTCCTCCTCAGTGGTTGCAAGCTCTCTTGTGGTCCCTTTGGATCTTGTTCTCGAAGGGGTTTTTTTTCCTCTCTTTCCTAGTCCATATAGGTTCTCTTCTGAAGTGCTTTTCTGCCATGCTATTGGTTGTGTTTGGTGGCTATTATCTATGTTAGATAATCTTACCATTTTCAGCAGCTTATTTTTGCAAAAATCCTTTTGTTTTGGTTCATTTCAGAACCTCCCTTCTTGGCAGAAAGTTGGGAACTTTCTTAAATATATATTTTCTGGTACATTTACTACACCCATGAGGTGTTGTGCTCCTTGAAGCACCTACAAAATGTAATTTTGTCTCTTCAGATGAATAAATTATGCTTTTTTCCATGGATTCTTTTTTAGAGTTTATTATATCTCAATTCCCTTAACTTATTTAATATTTTAATTAGTCACTTATTTAGACTTAGACTCTTTGTTAGTTTTTCCAGTTCGTATTTTAATAATTAATTGCATGCTCTTTCAAACAATGTCTAAGTATTTTATTTTTCTTTCTAGGCCTTCTAGATTTTTTTGACTCAATATTTGATTATGTGACATGCCCTTCAAGACCCACCTCCATGCTCTAAGGGTGCCACTCACCATTGACTAGTTTGGAAGTTTGTCTGACACTTGGAGTCAACACTCCACTTGGCCGACCTTGTAAGAGATTAAGGGTTTTCTAAGGAATAAGGATTATGCCTTATTGTGCGCCCCTTAGAATTCTTCGTGAGCGATTGTCTCATTCTTCCCTCATGACATCGTGGACCTATCAAACTCTGTAATTATTAACCTACAGTCCAGGTCACGATGGGAGTGCTAGTAGGTTGTGACAGGGATGTTGCCACACCTCTCTCTCATCTTTTTGGTTTCTGTGTATGACCCATTTACTCCATATGTGAGTTGGATTAGCAAGCGTCACCAAGCCTACATTCATTGACAAGAACAATGTCAATAATAGATATACATAATATCCTTACTGGATCATCATATATCACATGTGTATAAGTCAAATACTTAGACCAAAATACAAATCCACTCCCTAACTCAATTCGGAGACCAAGGAAGTATTTTGATGCCATCAGCATCCTCAACCTGACATGTGTCATGCACACTCAGGAGAACTAATAAATAATACATGTCAATATATATACGTCTAGAAATTAACATATTAATCACAATGGCATCATAATATAATTCATAATCCAGTGGAAATCATAATGTACCATAATCGGATCACTTGGTTGCAAGTGTCCTCAAAGAATAAGTCATTGTAAAATGTGATCAGTGGAACTGGATGTTACATAATACCCATGTTTCCCCCAACTTGTAAATATAATTATATTTTTCTAAGATACTATGGACAGATCGGTTATGTGTGGATTTTGGGAAATGATGAACCTTTTCTAAAGAAGGTAATGTAAATATTTATGTCATTAAATAAAATGGAAATTGTTGAATAATTATTAAAGGTGTTGCCAACACAGATTATGCTTCCACGAGAGGGAATGGTGAGAGGAACTGGTAATGGTTGAGATGACCCATGCTAGGCTAGTTCTTTGTTGGATTTAAAAATGCTCAGACCCAAAACGGTCATCTATCCTAGAGAATTTATTTACGAGTAAAGATGGTAGTTGAAAAGTCTTCCTCAAAAATCAATGAGAGATTGGGAAGAGTACCCATCCAGAAATTTATGATCTGATCCACGAATTGGGGGATTTGACCCACAAAATATTATTGTAGATGGAAAGAAAAAGAGGAAAATCATGGGAAGAGGGCATAGGATACACATGAATGGGTCTGGAGACCATTTTTTAAGAGGAAGAGCATGTGAAGCTCTTTGTTTCTAAAGAGAAATGAAAAAATAAATTGTTCTGGGTACACGAACTGTTGGGCAGTGTTTTCTAATCAAGCTGATAAACGGGGATGTAGGCAATTTGAGTGAATGAGTGAGCAATCACAACAGATCTCCTTGCTTAGTGGATAGAATACTAGGCTACCAAGTTCCTGTGGGAGAAGGAGAGTAACAGTCATCCCTTGTTGTTTGTTGAGCAGAAATAAGAATTCATATCATGGCATCATACTCTGGTTAGGCAGTGGCTAGTTGTGAAAACACTAAGAGTAGTTGTTCCTATGGTTGGGTGGAAATTGGTACACCCTTCAACAGTTACAACTCATTTCATTTTCTAGATAAGTATTTTTTTCCAAACCTCTGCAATGTTGAGTTCAAAAATATTGTAGAATGTGTTTCAGAGCAATGTAAATTCAATTTTTTGTTAAAAGTGGCCTAAGAAACTTAGGTGAAATTGTGAGAATGTTACAATTGAATTTCATTTTGATTTACAACCTCACTTCTTGACTGCCTGACTTTGTAAAAGATATTTTGGGGAGTGAATATTGATGTTGATTGAGTTTTGCAGTCCATACTATGTGCTAATGGGGATGATTGAATAGTTAGAACCTCTACAAAACATCTGAAAAGAAAGAGGTTGATTTCTGCATAAGAATTTTTTTTTATTTTAAGTTTTACATGAAGCTTTTATACTATAAAATTTAAAGGATATCATATCTATATTTGGGCCTTAGGAAAATAACACTAATGTTAAAGAGAAGAAAAATAATTTAAAAATAAATAATAAGAAAATAATGAGAAATGCAAATCTAAGTTCTTAGTTAGAAATAAAATAGAATTTAGAAATTGAAGCATTGTGATTAATTGAATTTCATTAGAATTTGATAAGAGAGGAAATTTTACCAAAAATTACACAGTAAATTAATGTCCAAACGAGAAAGATTTAGAAATAATAACTACTCCCTGAAAATAGAAAAGAGATGCATGTAAATAAGAGATTAGTAATTTCTAGTAAAAACATAGTTTTACCATGGAGGATTTTATTTCCAAGAAACATAATATGCTGGGAAAAATTTTAAACAAATAATTTGCAGAAATTTATATATGTAAATGTGTAATTCTATGTTTTATGGACAAAGTTGAATGAATGGTAAAGTCTGGTAAATCATGGTAATTTCTCAAATTTACCATCTAAATGCTCTAACATTTGAATAGTAAGGCTGGAAACTATTATATCACAAACTAGAAATCCTTGCCTGGTGTGTGAGTGTTAAGTTTTCCTAGTTTTTAGAATTCATGCGCAGGTCGTCTTGCGCTCCTAAAGGACTATATCATTACGATATCTTAATTATCAACAATTTAATGCCTGGAACTATATATATATATACTCACTCCTCAACGTAAAAAAAATTATAAATATTATTATCATAAATCATTTTCTCTTTCAGAGCTGACCAATGTAGGTTGGAGATGGGAGCACACAAATAAAGTCTAAATCTTTTGGGGCGATGAATTAAGGTCATAATAATAGGGATGATTTTAGGGGATAAATTTTGCTCATGGGATAATTTTCCATGGTTTTTCCAAAAATGAGATTCACTATTTTAAAAATGATTCGCCCAAATTCTATAAGATAAAATTATTTTACCTTAAAAATTGCAAAAGTTTTATAAAAACTATATAAAATCCTTAGAAATTTGAATATTTTTACAAAAATATTGTCAATCATTTATAGTTGTCATATGAAGGATTAGTAAGATTCGCCAAGGTTTCTACATTTTAAAATAATTTTCCATCCTTAAGATCATCTCTAGGTCATATTATGGAATATTATAATAATTAAAGCACTAAATCTAATCCTATCGAAGTCTATCCATCGGAGTAAATGGAAGGGAGTATTTGAATGAAGAGCAAAGCTCTCGGAGTGATGGCATGAGTGTTAAAAAGGTCCCACATATATTTTATAATATTAAATTATGTTTTTTTGTGATTGGCTCTTGGATGAACGAGTGGAGCACGCGTGTTTAAACTCTGAAGGTTACAGAGCATGAGAGTCGGGGTATTAAAGGGTCCCACATATATTTTATAATATTAAATTATGCTCTTTCGTAATTGGTTGTTGTACGAATGAGAGGAGAAAGCATGATTAAAATATGAAGGTTTACGAGTACGAGAGCCTAGGTACTATAAGATCCCACATATATTTTATAATATTAAATGTTGTTCTTTCGTAATTTACCATCACAGTAATGAGAGAGGAGTGAACGCTTCGAGTGCAATAGCTTGAGTGGTATAAAGTTATATATATTTATTTTATAATATTAATCGCTAGTGTTTCACTCCCTACAACGAATCACGTAAGATTAATAAGCCACATGGTACTCTTGGAGTTTAAAACCCGGATGTTACATACTATGTTAATAAATTAGTGTGTGTGTGTGTGTAGAGAGAGAGAGAGAGAGAGAGAGAGAGAGAGAGAGA
>SNQJ01S0022976.1:188178-212857 GCA_010110895.2 Picea sitchensis | reverse complement strand
ATATAAAAGTATCAAAAACATGTTAATAAATTTATATTAATCTAAAAATATATAGTAATCTAAAAGTAAAAAGATAGAGATACAAAACTATCAAAAACATGTTAATATTAATCTAATCAACAACAATATAGAGATATAAAAGTATAAAAAAATGTTAATATTAATCTAAAAGTAAAAAGATAGATATACAAAACTATCCAAAAACATGTTAATATTAATCTAATTAACAATATAGAGATATAAAACTATAAAAAAACATGTTAATATAAATTTAAACATGTTAATATTAATCTAATTAACAATATAGAGATATAAAACTATAAAAAACATGTTAATATAAATTTAATTAACAATATGTTAATATTAATTCAATCAACAATATATGAATAGGATAATACTTCTTAAGGTTATGGAATATCTTCAAGTAACTTGTGATTTATGTAAAAAGATTAGTACCATGCCATGACACAGGGTAAGGTTAGTTATGCTTGTTCTACCCTTTGCTTTGTGAGTCTTTTCATGTTTTAGGGATGTGGACTATACCATAGAAAGTATGAAGGTTTTAAGTCATAGTATTACTACTTGATCGTTCACATAGATTAATGATAACTTTTATATACATTACAACACTAAGATAGTGTGATATACATTTTGTGTTTGGTATAAAATTATTGTATAAAAATGTGTGTTTGGTAAACATGGCATTTCAATTGTGTTGAAGTATAATTATATGCTAATTATGGAGAGTGTGTTTAGACTAAAACTATACCAAAGTTAAGGGAGAGATGTTGGATTAGGTTAATGATTTTAGATTACAATAGCATGCATCACATTTGCATATAAATGTCGAAATGTTTTTCAATGTTTGGTTTATTGTGAATCTTTTGTCTTATATTAGATCTTCAAGTAACTTGTGACTTATGTAGAAAGATTAGTACCCGGCCATGACAAAGGGTAAGGTTGGTTGTGCTTGTTCCACCCTTTTCTTTGTGAGTCTTTTCAAGTTTTAGGGATGTGGACTATACCATAGAAAGTATGAAGGCTTCAAGTTATAGTAATACTACTTGATCATTCACATAGATCAATGGTAAATTGTATATACATTACAACACTAAGATTGTGTGATACACATTTTTGTGTGATATACATTTTTTGTTTGGTATAAAAGTATTGTATAAAAATGTGTGTTTGGTAAACATGGCATTTCAATTGTGTTGAAGTACAATGATGTGTTAATTATGGAGAGTGTGTTTAGACCAAAACTATACCAAAGTTAAAGGAGAGATGTTTGATTAGGTTAATGATTTTGGATTACAATAGTATGCATCACATTTGCATATAAATGTCGGAAATTTTATCAAGGTTTGGTCTATTGTGAATCTTTTGTCTTATATTAGATCTTCAAGTAACTTGTGACTTATGTATAAAGATTAGTACCATGCCATGACACATGGTAAGGTTGGCTATGCTTGTTCCACCCTTTTCTTTGTGAGTCTTTTCATGTTTTAGGGATGTGGACTATACCATAGAAAGTATGAAGGCTTCAAGTCATAGTACTACTACTTGATTGTTCACATAGATCAATGGTAACTTTTATATACATTACAACCCTAAGATTGTGTGACACACATTTTTGTGTGATATACATTTTGTGTTTGGTATAAAAGTATTGTATAAAAATGTGTGTTTGGTAAACATGGCATTTCAATTGTGTTGAAGTACAATGATGTGGTAATTATGGAGAGTGTGTTTAGACCAAAACTATACCAAATTTAAAGGAGAGATGTTGGATTAGGTTAATGATTTTAGATTACAATAGTATGCATCACATTTGTATATAAATGTCGGAATTGTTTTCAAGGTTTGGTCTATTGTGAATATTTTGTCTTATATTAGATATCGGCCAAACTTAACAATGTGGAGAAATGGAATGTTCAAATTACCAATTTGTTTTATCTTCTCTATTATTATTTGGTCCTTCTTTTATGATGCATTACACTAAAGATAAGATGTACTCCTAAGTAGGTATAGATGGATGTTTTTGTGAGGATAACCATAATTATTGGTCCAAATGGATCATTAAATAAATCATTATTACATTCTTGCATGTGTGTGTGTGTGTGTGTGTGTGTGTGTGTGTGTGTGTGTGTGTGTGTGTGTGTGTGACTGACATGAGGCATAATTGTATCCTTTGAAAACATTGAACTATCTACCTATCCCAACTAATTTATGCTTCAAGAGTTATATTCCTTTCTCTATTGTAACCCTTCAATAAAGAAACTACCAACTTTGAGTCCCCATTCATTTTGAGCACATAATGCATGGAGGAAAGATATGGCTAGATGAATCTATTGAAATCAATGAAAAACTTAAAAATAGAATTACAAGACTACTAGACAAGGGGTGGGAAATTCCTAAGCCATTCAAGACAAAAGAATGGGTCGATAAATTTACTAGGTAACCAATGCTTAGAACTCAGATGGATTTTCAATCACATGGGTTGAATATGAAGAAATAATGTGGGCATGTATAAGTGTGGCCCAATGTCTGATGAGTTTAGGTCTAACATTTGAGACTATATGAGTATTCTTCTAGTAGTGGGAGGTATTTGTAAGAATAGGATGCCAAGTTTAATAGCCTACCATTTGTCAAACACATACACCAAATGTAGAAACAAAACAACCATTAACAACAATAATAACATCAAAAAAAAATTATTGATTTCAAAAACCTAGATGTTATAAGCACACCCCTTTTCCATGATGGATAAGGGATAAAACTTATCACAAATTCTCTTAGACTTCCATGCACTCACAACTATGAATTAATTGATAATCATGTTGAATGCTTAAGAGCCGCACTCCCACCATCAACTCCCTCTAACCATTGATACCCTCTCAATCCCGACAAATCGTCATTGATTAGTGCCCATTATGTAGTAGTTAAATTCCTCGAAACAAGGAATTAATCATGCCTAAATGCCCCATCACTCTATTGTAATAACTAACTCATTGTCCTAAATAAAAAACTAAGATTACATGCGATTAATTCATAAATGCAAATCACCACACTAATACATAAAATGTTAATTCACATGAGAAATATAATTACTTGATGCAACCAAGGCCTAATAGGATCCTACCTCTATCTATTGTCTTATCCTTGAGTCAACTGAGGAATATAAGTACAATCAAGAATCCAAATCATGACTACTGCAATAGTCATTTCCAAAAGAATCTACCCCTCTTTCCAAGCTCTAACTTCAGGGAATCCCATAATCTCACATTGAATCATCACCAAGACTTCACATGTGTACTTGAAACTATGCACAACCAATGGCTAACTCATTGCTCAAAAAAAAATTCACCATCTCTATATGCATTTTCCAAAAGTAATTTATCCACTGAGAGGGTAGCACAACCATTAAGATGAACTATCATGATGATTACACTCATGAGAAATCATCCAATGTTAAGACTTGAACTAAAGGATATCCAAAAGTAAAGAAAGGTATGATGAATGCATGGTGGACCTAAACACTAATAGAATATCACCTTTCCTCAACCACCAATCCACTAAATCAAATCAAGCAACCAAGTTAGAGTATCTAGAAACATTGTTAAGATGTGCACTGCATAAATAAAAATTTGAGACTGAATATGCTAAAATAATGGATCATAGGAAAACATTAGTGCGTGATTTTATAAACACATCTTCTTAGTGCTCCACATCCAACAATAAAAGACCTATAAAATGGTGCCAAAGCTACCAACTAGGTACTAAAATATATGTCTCAATGCTAGAAAAACTACAAGTATGTGGTAACATAATGCCAAAAAACAACCATGAATCTCCCAACTTGTGACCATGGAAAAGGAAACAAGGCCCTTCTCATCGTGCAAAGAAAACAAGAAAATAATCAATATCATATATAATTCCAATCCTACCATGTAGGATTGATCCTTAACCAATGGGAAGTAATATTAGGACTCAAAATTTAACCAAAAACCCTTTACATCACATTATCATTCATATTTACAATAAAATTCATGTGAAATTAATCAACAAATGTAGAAAATCAAAACATGAAAGATATCTCAAGGCACTCAACTTGAATCAATACCATAACCAATGTATGGCCACAACTACCGTGCCCCTGAAATGCAACTCGATGAAATTGTTAAGCGATTTATATGTCTAAATATCATTACATTTAGTTATCAATTCATAGTTCGTAAACTTGTGAAATGCAAGTAGTGTATGTTCAGAATTAGATCATTTATAGCATCTATCTACTTTCATTTAATTATTGTTCACATACAAGACTAACCATCTTTCCACTTCTTCTTCAGAATACTCAATTGGATCATTAAATTCATTGGCCCAAAAAAAATTTAAGGCTTCCAATTGTTCTTGTAATTTCTCTTTTGATAAGAGAATTGTATCCATAATTAAATGTGATCCCTCAAGTTCCTTAGTCTAATCAACAAGTGTCAAGAACACATCACCTCTTTTAGTGTTAATGACATCACATGCATACAACATTTCCCTTCAACATTTAATTATTTTTAACCAACAAGCATTGATTCGTTTCATACGAGTCTTGGAAGGAAGATTTTGATCTCTTCTATGTAGATCACTTAAACTTAAAACCTTCACCGAAAATGTGCCCACTGCTTCTTTGTAAAAACCTTCATCATTTTCCAAATCTTTTTGGAGATATTATTTGAAATGCAGGACCCTTGTTGAGAAAGTAGTTGAACTTGTTGTTGATTCCCATATCTCAAGGATCAAGGCTATCCTTTTCTTAATACTATCTCCAATATATTTTCTTACAACCACTAATAAACTCGATGAACCCTTTAACCTAGAGTTGGTTTCTAGTACATCCTCGAGACTGCATAATGGTTGTATAATAGTGATGGGTTTGGTGAATAAAATTCTTGGAATAAACTTTTTTTCCAATTCCTTTACCCTTTATTTTAAGATCAAAATTTCTTTATCTATATCATCTATAGACTCTTTTTATGCTTCTCCATTTTCTTCATGAAACTGTACGTTTTTTTAGGGTTTAACCCCATGAAAATCGATCTATGATTTCCACTTTTTTGAAACCTTTTTATTCTTCAAGTTCACTTTTTCAATTAACAATTTTTTGGAAGTATGATGGTAGGCCACGTGGTGCAAAGTGACAGACTCTTGTTCAAATATCTATGGCTCTTGAGAAGTTATTTCTTCAGCTATAAACCTAGTTTTGATCATCCTATGTTCTTCCCAGTTGAGATTTTCTATCAGGTCATCAACTTCCATATATTTGGGGCTCACTTCAACTTCAAGTAATTCTTGTTCTTCTTTTTGGACTTATATTTTTATTTTACTAGAGGTATGAACAATGTGAGGTTTTTTAATTTTCTTTTTGGTAGGTTTATTTGTCCCCATCATCATCTGAATTTCTAGTGGAAAACCTTCTCTGTTCTTGACCGCTACTTCGAGGTTTGGTTTTTTCTGAGGTACTCTTATGTGATACATTAGGTGAACTTGTGATTTTGTTTGTTGTTTCTCTACCTCATTTCTTGTAGTACTCGTTTGTGCTTTCTAATGCCTCAATATCATCTAGGGTGTTTTCAATAGATACCCTAGGAAGATTTTTGTTATCTCCCCCTCCTTCTTCAATTTGCATGGACTTACTAAAAAATGATCCATATATGATTAAAGACATGTGTGTCGAAAACAAGTACTTAGGGTCAAAACTGTGAGTGGCCTAGACTCCTTAAACTGAGATGTTCAAATTGAATTGTATATTCATCTAAATGAGACGTGTTCTTCATAGACATCTCTCTAACTTTCCATGGCAATGGGATAAATTTCATTTTCCTTTTCTCATTGAAGAAATGTGCCCAGTATTTGTATTATCTACATACTTCAACGATGAAAAGTATATTAGAAACATAAAATGGTAATAGAAAGGGTTTTCCTTCGAATACATAAAGTCTCGTAAAATTGAACTCTTCCATGGCTTCAAAACTCCTTTTTCCAGTAGAAAGGACACATCTTCCAATGATAGTGTGGGCATGGAGAGACCATGAATCATCTTCTTAAAGGAGGACAAAAAGGCATTTTTCACTTCATAGAAAATGTATGGGGCCTTGTGCCTCCAAAAAATTGGATACCAAAATGAAACTAGATCTTTCTTGAAGTCAACATTCTTAGCTCTAGAAAAGTCCTCAAATATATGACAGTAAACTATAACATAAACTAGATATGAAGTCATTTAGAATTTATTGGTCTTTCTAAGGCTTCCCAATTGAAATGAAATATCATTTGAAACAATGCAAGCCCAATCAATTACTACATTTTCATTAATTTAATGATGGAGAATATATACAATATATTTGGGCATTGAGGCCATGTACTCCTGTCCAATTATTATGGAAAATAGACAAGAAAATTCTTTATACGGGTACTTTAAAGAGAATACTACAACCTGAGTGGAACTGATGTCGATCGTTGGACTTGTGAGGAAACTTTCAAGAAACTCCATTCCTTCGTCGTTTTCTTTAAGAAACTTGTCAGCTTCGACATTCTTGAATATCAAAGTAGGGTCGGGAAGTCTCAACATCCTTCTAAGCACTGAAGGGGCCAGATAAATCGATGGTTTTCCTTGTATCTGGATCATTCTTCTCTCTATATTGAATTTTTCAATGCACCAGAGGACCAACTCTTTGAAATCAACTACTTTCGGCATACACCCAGCCAATGCAATACCTGAGGTCCAAACCTTGTATAAATTTTTTTCTTCAGATGGGAGATTTGAGTACCACTTGTATGTCTACAACTACTGAAACTGGTGATCTTCCTATCCAAGAGTGTTTACAGTGTCACCATAATATAACTCTTTTCTTTTACTTGACATTGACGCAGACCCCCAACCCTTGGGCCGATATCTACTCAGGATCGCTCTAAAATTCCCTTGAGTCGAAGCGACTCCTTTGTTTTCCCACTGGAATCTCCAACGAATCCACAGGTCCTTCGTAAAACTTTCCCTATGTATATTAACTCTAGGCATGAGCCTTACACTCTTATACGACCATGATTTGGTCTTTACACAGACGTCTCTTGCAACTCAGAAGTTCGCAAGTCAGAGACCCTCAACTTCTCTTTTTCCAACCTCCAATGTCGGAGATCACGATACGGGTATAGCTCCTCCTTCGTCAGCGCCCTTCACGCATGATCGTCGGCTAGGGCTAAGCACTAGAACTTCTTGCAACTCGCGGCCTCGCAAGTTGGAGTGTTGAACTTTGGCACTCTCCCCTTGCGAAACCCCAAGAGGCGATGGTTGACTTCCCTTTGAATACTTCTCGCAACTCGCAATTGCGTGAGTTGAAACGTTGATCTCTTGTGCTCTTCTTCTATGAAACCCCGAGACGCGATAGTCAGTGGTGGTTTCACTTCCTTTTCGCACTTCTCGCAACTTTCAATCTCAAGAGTTGGAGTGTAGAGCCTTCGTTCTCTCCCTTTGTGAAATCCTGAGATGTGATAGGGTGATGGCTGACTCCTCGATGTGTGAGTGCACACCACTTGTCACCCTTGCGGTCCCCACCTGATAGATGTGCCATGCATTCACACGAGCTCTCAACTCTCGCCACTTCACAACTTCTGTAGTTGAAAACGATTCCTCCCAACTCCCAAGCTCCCGATACGCGATAGCTCCATAGGGATATAAACCAACGGTTCTTCCTTGCCTGGATCCAATGGTCTGGATCTCTTCCCCCACTTCTCATGACTCCAATAGTTTGGTCTTCCACCTTCTAACTCACGAACCCCGAGTTCACGATATGATCCAACGGCTTACACAAAACATGATCAACGGCTCACGTTGATCCTGGACCCTAAGGTGATAGGTTTCACCGTCTCTAATCACCTTGCAACTCTACAAGATCCTACGGTCCTCGCGACTTCACGAATTCTCCACGGAGAATTCTGACCATCGATTCACGCTTAAGCGACTCCTGTCCAACNTCCTGGACTTAACTTTGACGTGACAATTCAATCTCCATCTTCCTTTGAAGTGGTTCGATTTCTGCCTTCCTTTGAAGTGTTCAAAAGTGTTACCCCTCCTGAACTTTAACTTGTAAACTCAAGCCTCTAAAAGGACTCCTGCACGCACTCCTTGCGGCAATCTTTCAAATACTCTAGGGTATTTGATCTTTCGACTCTATGCACTCCCTGCAACAGTAGTCCTTCAACTCTCCCCTTGGTTGATAAGTTCTAATATTTCAACCAACCTGCGCACACCTTGCACAGCTTTTGTGCTTCACTTGCACTTATGTTGGAATGAGAACAACGGTATCTCTCCTAAGTTTTCATAGATAAACTATGAAACTTTTCAACGCACACCTTGTAGACGTTTTCACTACACTGCTTGCAAGAACTCTCTCTTAGGAAGAGAAACAATTGAAACGCATTCTCTTTCTCTCTCAGACTTCAAACATTCAACATGAAATCATACATGCACAGCATAGCCTCATAACAAATGCATAACATAGAGAATGAAACAATTGTGAGCAGACCATTCAACTTGTACAAATAGAAAACATCATAACACCATCAATATGAGTCAAAGCTTCGTATATTAATTCAAAGCTTGTGTACATGGATTCTTCTTTTCAACTCTCTGCTACATCTCTCTGCTAATGTTCTAATGAGGATGATAATGTTACAATGATACAAGGGCGAGGGTGTCTATATCCGTTTTCCCTCCTACTCTCTAAACTGTCTAATCTATGAATTCAAATCTACCTACTTTCATTAATAGACTTAAAAGCCTAATACATCTGGCAGATGAGAGCAAATCGCTCATGATCTATTTTGCAACATCTAGACATAAATATAAGTACACTTCCTTTAATTTATTACATTAATGCTTCAAAAACATTTCAAAAATGTGTGTTGGTGCTCTTCCAGTTGGCTTTTGCTTTCATGCTCGCTTGGTGGATGGCTGCTTACGATGCTCCTGCATCATACTCCTTCGCTTGAAAATTTTCATGAACTCCTGTTCATGAGGTCTTGCATAGTCTATCCATGCTTTTGAATTTCTGCTTCACCTTCCCAGCTGGCATCTTCAACTGGATGTCCCTTCCACTTGACCAAGTATTTGAAATACTCTTTTCTCTAGGTCTTCCTGATGTCTCTCGTGTCAATTATACTTTCGATCTGTGGCTTTTGAGCTACAGGCATTTGTTTTGTCCACTGAATTTATTTATGTTCTTCTTCTACTCCTGATCCTTTATCTTTGTAAGGGTACAAATCCACAACATTGAATATCGGTGAAATTTCGATCCCATCGGGTAATTCAATTTCATATGTGTTTTCCCCAAATTTCTTTATGACCCTGCATGGTCCAATCTTTTTCATCTCCAGTTTGTTATACGTTCCCCTTGGGAACCTCTCCTTCTTCAGATGTGAAAGAATCAGATCACCAACTTCAAATTGAAGTTCTCACCTGTGTTGATCTGCTCTGCGCTTGTATTCTTGATTTGAGTTCTGCAATCGCTCCTTGACTCGGTTGTGAAGCTCCTTCATTGCTTCTACAAAGTCCTCTGCACTAGCACTTCTGAATTCATTTTGTTCTGAATATTTCAATTCAGAAACTCCCCTTGGCTGCATTCCATATACAATTTGGAATTGACTCTGCCCTGTGCTTCTGTTGAGTGAATCATTGTAAGAAAATTCCGCCTATGGCAGAATGTGATCCCACTAACTGTGGTGTTCAGTCACTAGGCTCCTCAGCAAATCTCCCAAGCTCCTATTTACAACTTCTGTCTGCACATCCGTCTGAGGATGATAAGCTGAGGTAAAAGACAAACTTGTCCCCAAATTCTTCCATAAAGTCCTCCAGAAATGTCCCACGAACTTGGTATCCCGATCTGAAACTATACTTCTTGGCAAACTGTGGATTCTGATGACTTCTTCGAAAAACAGGTTCGCAATATGAGTTGCGTCGCTGGTTTTCTGGCATGGTATGAAATGTGCCATATTTGAAAATCTGTCTACCACCACAAAGATTGAATCATATCCTCTTTGTGTCCTTGGCAGCCCCAATACAAAATCCATGCTCACTGCATCCCACAGCCTTTCTGGTATGGGTAATGATTGGTATAACCCTGTGTTCTACCTTTTTCCTTTAGTGTGCTGACAAATTTTTCATCTGTCCACAAACCTCTTAACATCTATCCTCATCTCTAGCCAAAAATATGATCCATTCAACTTTGAGAACGTCTTATCATGACTGAAGTGTCCGGCCAATCCTCCACTGTGTTTTTCTTTCAGCATATTCTCCCTCATGGAGAATTTTGGAATACATAGCTAATTGCCCCTAAATAACAATCCATCTTGGATCATATATTCGGTCCATTGGCTTCTGTCTTTGAGAATTGGATTCTCAGACACCTCATATGCTTCCTTAAAATCTGGATCATCTTTGTACATTTCTTTGAGGTTATCAAAACCCAAAGTTTTGACTCTAAATTCTTGCATAAGCAAACAATTCCTGCTCAAAGCATCAACAACTTTGTTAGCAATTCCAAAAATATGTTTAATTACAAAAGTAAAATTCTGCATGTATTCAACCCATTTAGCATGCTTTTGGTTCAACTTGTCCTGTTGAGCCACGAATTGCAAAGCATGATTATCGTTGTACAAAACAAACTCCTTAGGAACCAAATAGTGTCTCCACTTCTTCAATGCTTGTATGACTGCATAGAATTCTTTGTCATATGTTGAGTATTTAATTTTCGCTTCATTCAGTTTCTCACTGAAATATGCGACCGACCTATAATCTTGGCTCAAGACTGCCCCAATTGCAAACCCACTCGCATCACACCTTACCTGGAATGTCTTGTTGAAATTCGGCAAAACCAGAATTGGTTGTTCCGTGATCTACTTCTTCAGCAGATTGAAACTCTTCTCTGCTTCCTTCGTCCAGTGAAAAGATTTGTGTCTTTTCTTCACCGTATCCATCATTGGTGCACTAATTCCACTAAAATTTCGAATGAATTTCCTATAGAAACTAGCCAAACCATGGAAGCTTTGAACTTCAAACACACATTTCGGTGATGGCCAATTCTTAATCACTTCTACCTTATCCGGATCCATTTTCAGCTCATCTACAGAGATAACAAAACCCAAATAAATGAGTTCTGTCCTCATAAATGATTATTTCTTCATGTTTATCAACAACTTCTCTTGTTGTAATCTCCTCATCACTGTAGCTAAATGATTCAAGTGTTTTGCTTCTGTCTTGCTGAAAATCAGTATATCATCAAGATATACGATAACGAATTTCCCAATGAAATCCTTCAGGACTTCGTTCATCAATCTCATGAAAGTACTGGGCACATTTGTTAAGCCAAATGGCATAACAAGCCATTCATACATCCCTTCATTATTTTTGAATGATCTCTTCCATTCATCACCTTCTCTCATTCGAATTTGATGATATCCTCTTTTCAAATCAATTTTTGAAAAAAAAATTGCTCCACTCAAGCAATCCATTAAATCATCCATCCTTGGTAATATAAATCTATATCTGATGGTAATCTTATTGATTTCCCTTTAGTCTGTACACATCCTCCAGCCTCCATCTTTCTTTGGGCTGAACATTGTTGGAACAATGCATGGAATCAAGCTCTCTCCTACCAATCCTTTGTCCATTAAATCCTGGACCTGTCTCTTGACTTCTTCATTCTCTTGCGGTGTCAACCTATACGTTGCTTTGTTTGGTAAACTGGCTCTAGGTATAAGATCAATATTATGGCTTATACTCCTTATCGGTGGTAACGAACAAGGTAGTTTGTCCACTACTATATCAGCAAACTCTTCCAGTAACTTCTAGATTTCCTCTGGTAAATCATCCACTCTTGTAATGGTCAAAACAATTCTAGGCTTCCTAACCATAATAAATTGTGTGTCATCCTTCTTCTTGACCTCATTAAGAAGTTCCTTCCCACTCATAAGAAGTACAGTTTTTCTTACCTCTAGTTTCACTTCTTTATCCTTAATCGGCAACAACATGTGAGGTCTCCCATTTTTCTCTAGGGTGTATGTGTTCTTTCTCCCATCGTGAATCACATTTATGTCATATTTCCATGGTCTACCCAGCAATAGATGACAAACATCCATGGGAATGACATCACATAATATTTCATCCTTATATCCCCATGTTTTAAATTCAACTAAACATTGATTAGTGACATTTACCTGATGTCCTTTTTGTAGCCTCAAAACCCTGTATGGGCTTGGATGTATGATAGTCTCCAGCTCCATATTTTCTACCATCTCTGTAGAAACGAGATTGTTTGTGCTACCACTATCCACTATGACCTTGCATACCCTATCTTTGGTCTTACAAGCAGTCCGAAAAATTCGGTTCCTTTGGGTTGGGTTCTCTGCCTCCTTCTCTAGTGTTAAGAGAAATTTTCGCATCATCAAAGATCTTCCGCCCTCAGCATCTTTTGCCTCAACATTTCATCATTTTTCTTCGGCAATGTGAGTTTCACCACCTTCTTTCTTCCTATATGGACACTCATAGGACTTATGTCTGACTTTTCCACATGTAAAACATTTTATTTCACCACCTCTGCCTCTTCCTCTTCCTCTGGCTCGAGGAAAAGTATTTTTATCAGCATACTGTCCTCTCTATGAGCTTCCCCCTCTCTCAGTTTGAGTTTGAGGTTTCTTCCGTTCTTCTTTAGATTTATGAGTCCTATCGCAGGCAATTGCTTTTCCTTTGGCTTGACTTCTACCTCGGCCTCTTTGACCTTGATTTCGACTCAATTTCTCTTCAGCTTTCAGAGCCATCTGATAATCATATTCCACAGTCCGAAGAGTCATCATGCTCATCTCATCTTGAATGTCATATCCCAGACCATTCATGTATCTAGCCACCTTTTCATCATCGCTTTCCCGAGGACCTGCTCTGATGTTTATCTTGTAGAACTCTTCAGTGTATTCTTTCACTGACATCAGCTTCTGTCTCAAATCCTGCATCCTCCGAAACAGAGTGATTTGACAATCCTTGCGTATGAATTTGGCTTTCATCTTTGCAACCATTCGATCCCAACTTTTGATTTTATTCTTGCCTTTGTAGTGTCTATCAGCCTGCAGTTCATCCCACCATAGTGTTTCATGTCCTTTAAGTCTTGTGGTCAGCATGTTTGACCTTCTTGTCTTCCTTGACATCCTCATAGTCAAAATATTTATCTAGAGATCTAATCCAATCTAGAAGCTCTTCAACATACAGGTTTCCTTCATATACTGGAATGTCCATTTTTCCTCTAGCACCTATCCTTGCAACAGCCCTGAATAGGCATTCATCTGCAGCATCCTCAACTGCAATTTCTTCATTTTCGGCTTCATTTTCACTTTCATCCTCGCTGATATCCCCAGCGTCGACTGTGCGCCTCTGTGTTGTCTCCATAGCATCCATTCTGGCACGTAATTCACGCATGTCTCTTTCTCCTGTTGGATCAGGTACTTGCTTGTCTCTTCTTCTCAGCATTTCTCTTTCCTCTATTGGATCAGATAATCGCATGTCTCTTCTTCTTGGCGGCATAGCTGTAAAAATTTTCCTTCTTCTCTGCCACAAAAAGAAAATAATTTGTTCTGTGATCTGATACCAAACTGATGTTGTGTATCAGAGTACTCCTTTCCTCCTCCTGCCTGAAATAGAAAAAATCAGGCTCTGATACCAACTGATGTTCTGTATCAAAGTAATCCTTTCCTTCTGGCTCCCTTTGCCTGAAATATATAGAAAAAAACAATCTTTGATACCAACTAACGCAGACCCCCAACCTTCAGGCCGAGATCCGCTCAGGATCGCTCTAAAATTCCCTTGAGCCAAAACGGCTCCTTTGTTTTCCCACTGGAATTTCCAGCGAATCCATAGGTCCTTCGTAAAACTCGCCCTATGTATATTAACTCCAAGTGCGAGCCTTACACTCCTATATGACCATGATTTGGTCTTTACACAGACGTCTCTCGAAACTCGAAAGTTCGTGAGTCGGAGACCCTCAACTTCTCTTTTTCCAACCTCCGATGCCTGAGATCATGGTACGGGTATAGCTCCTCCTTCGTCAGCACCCTTCACGCATGACCGTCGGCTAGGGCTAAGCACTAGCACTTCTCGCAACTTGTGACCTTATGAGTTGGAGTGTCAAAATTTGGCACTCTCCCCTTGCAAAACCCTGAGAGGCGATGGTTGACTTCCCTTTGAATACTTCTCACAACTCGCAATCTCATGAGTTGAAATGTTGAGCTCTTGTGCTCTTCTTCTACGAAACTCTGAGACGTGATAGTCAATGGTGGTTTGACTTCCTTTACGCACTTCTCACAACTCACAATCTCGTGAGTTGGAGTGTAGAGCCTTCATGCTCTCCCTTTGCAAAATCCCGAGATGCGATAGGGAAATGGTTGACTCCTCAATGCATGATTACACGCCACCTGTCACCCTTGCGGTCCCCACCTGACAGATGTGCCACGCATTCACATGATCTCTCGGCTCTCGCCACTTCACAACTTTTGTAGTTGAAAATGATTCCTCCCAACTCCCGAGCTCCCGATACACGATATCTTCGCAGGGATCTAAACCAACGGTTCTTTCATGCCTGGATCCAACGGTCTGGATCTCTTCCTCTGCTTCTCGCGACTTCGAACTTCGTGACTCCAAGAGTTTGGTCTTCCACCTTCTAACTCACGAACCCCGAGTTCGCGATATGATCCAACGGCTTACACAAAACACAATCAACGGCTCACGTTGATCCTGGACCCTAAGGTGATAGATTTCACCTTCTCTAATCACCTTGCAACTCTACAAGATCCTACAGTCCTCGCAACTTCGCGAATTCTCCACGGAGAATTCTGGCTGTCGATTCACGCTTAAGTGACTTATGTCCAACGGCGGAGTGTTCTCCTTCCTGAACTTAACTTCGACATGACGATTTGATCTTTGTCTTCCTTTGAAGTGGTTCAATTTCTTCTTTCCTTTGGCGTGTTCAAAGGTGTTACCCCTCTTGAACTTTAACTTGTAAACTCAAGTCTCTAAAAGGACTCCTGCACGCACTCCTTGCGGCAATCTTTCAAATACTCCAGGGTATTTGATCTTTCAACTCTGTGCACTCCCTGCAACAGTAGTCCTTCAACTCTCCCCTTGGTTGATAATTTCTAATGTTTCAACTAGCCTGTGCACACCTTGCACGGATTTTGTGCTTCACTTTCACTTCTGTTGGAATGAGAACAACGGTATCTCTCTTGAGTTTTTAGAGATAAACTCTGAACCTTGTCAACGCACACCTTGCATATGTTTTCACTGCACTCCTTGCAAGAACTCTCTCTCAGGAAGAGAAACAATTGAAACTCATTCTCTTTCTCTCTCAGACTTCAAAGATTCAACATGAAATCATACATGCACAGCATAGCCTCATAACAAATGCATAACAAAGAGAATGAAACAATTGTGAGCAGACCATTCAACATGTACAAACAAAAAACATCATAACACCATGAATCTGAGTCAAAGCTTCATATATTAATTCAAATCTCCTGTACATGGATTCTTCTTTTCAAATCTCTGCTACAGCTCTCTGCTAATGTTCTAATGAGGATGATAATGTTACAATGATACAAGGGCGAGGGTGTCTATATCCGTTTTCCCTCCTACTCTCTAAACTTTCTAATCTATGAATTCAAATCTACCTACTTTCATTAATAGACTTAAAAGCCTAATACATCCAGTAGATGAGAGAAAATCACTCATGATCTATTTTACAACATTTAGACATAAATATAAGTACACTTCCTTTAATTTGTTACATTAATGCTTCAAAAACATTTCAAAAATGTGTGTTGGTGCTCTTCCATCTGGCTTTTGCTTTCATGCTCACTTGGTTGTTGGCTGCTTACGATGCTCCTACATCAGACATATAGGATGAAGAATTCATTTTTTATGAATAGGTGGTGCTTCTGTCAATACAGTGTTTTTACAATGGGGCATATAATTCCTTATTTAATTTTAACATGTATTTCCTTGACTATCAATTGTTGTATCTCTTGGTTTGAAGTTTCCAATTGCATGGTATGATTTTAGATTTATGGAAAATCTTTTACAAAAATCACACCACTTAATAATGGTATTGAATTCATACAAGTGGCGGTTGATTTATTAGTGGGAAATAAATTCCATCAGGAATAGTGATATCGTATTGGGGAGTATGAAAAATAGTTAAGTATGGAGGTGTGAAGTGAGGAATGGAAAGTGTATTAGGGTGAATGTAGAAATGCAGAATGTGGGGTTGTAGGATATGGAGAACAAAAGGAGAGATATGAGGGGATCGTCGCATCAACATTCATGGAATATACTAAGTACAAAAGGTTGATGTTGTAGGTTGCATAAATAGGTGAATCATTTTGGAAAATCTGGAAATGAAAGATGTGGGGTTGCAGGTCTAGGAAAAAAGTAAATGGAAACAAAGGGATGACCCCGCATTCGCATTCATGGAATCGGATAAGTGTGAAAAGGTAAAAGGTGCATTATGGGTGATGTGAAAATAGGAAGGGTTTATTTGAGTGTTTTAGGTCTACAGGTTGCATGATATAGGTATTTGTAGGGTGAGGGATAGCTTGTCCTTTCGCAACAAAACTTCTGCAACATAGAAAATGGTAAGTGTTGTAGATTTGGAGGGGTGGAAAATAACCTAAGTATGGACTTGCAGACTTGCAGGTTTGCGGACTTGCAAACTTTGTGGTATCCCATTCTGCAACCCGTATTTTAAAGAAAAAAGACTAAGCAAGGATATACAAGAGGAAAGAAAAATGACTATGGATGGAACTTTATACAAAAACGTTGATAAAAGAAGTAGATCAACAGTAGTGTAGTCCAAAATTCCAATATCGTGTTTGCAATGTGGTTCAAAATTCTCACACTGAGAGAAAATATGAAATTGTCCCACCATACCTGTCATTATTTTGATCGGAATGTGAGAGGCCGACGCATTCTTGAAAAATTACATATGAAACTTTTGACCAGCAATTGAATTGCAACATCTAGATTCCTCACCTTATGTTCTTGTCAATGGCAGTCCAAAGTAAAGCTTGTGAGTTTTATTTAGACTGGACTCTTCATAGATTGTAGTTCATCCTAATCCTATGAACCTCAATATTTTTAACCAAATATGGAGGTTCATATTATGCGTGCTTGTTTTTTAGTTTTCCCAAATCGATATATACTATATCAGTGATTGTTTTAATATTTTTGTAATTTTAATAATTATAACAAGAATTACATTGAGCACTTTAATTATGTAGCAAATTTCATAGAATAGTTATAATGTGATGATATCGTAAATTAAAGTATTTATTGATTATTCGTGCACAGAAGTAGCTAGAAGTATCTCAAATTCAAACAAATGTGTCACCTATATAACATTAAAAAATATTTATAATAGTAATAATTTAAATTAAAAAAAAAAATTGAAATGTAAAAAATAA
The DNA here is from genome assembly GCA_010110895.2 of Picea sitchensis. Classification (NCBI taxonomy): domain Eukaryota; kingdom Viridiplantae; phylum Streptophyta; class Pinopsida; order Pinales; family Pinaceae; genus Picea; species Picea sitchensis. The sequence goes on along the minus strand of SNQJ01S0022976.1, from coordinate 195,316 downwards.
TTAATTATAAAATTTTAAAAAATAATTGTAAATTTTTATAATAAAAAAATAAGTAAATTTTTTTATCATTTAAAATGAATTTAGATTGGTTGTAATTTTATTCAATTTTATATAACTCAAAACTCACAACTTATAACTTATCGAGATATGAATATATAAAAATACAATTTTGATTTTTGTTGTAATTTCCATGTAAATGAATACACAAGTATATATGTGGCTATATAACAGAGAAAATATGGTTGTTGTTGTATATAATAATGTGCATATTGTTGGTTCTCCTACTACGTTGTGTATGGTTCCTTATATTTCTATGTGTATAGTAGTGTGTTGTATATACTGATCTATGTAATGAACTACTAGTAACACCTGCATACCTTCCCCCGGATTACAACATCACTCATTCCATCTAAGATTATCCACAATGTTTCTGTTACATTCTTCTCGATATGCATTGTATCAAACAAATGAGATATTTGTAGGTGCTCACTGTAGGGAAACCTACTTAATTATATGGGGTAATTTTTCATTCCCCGTGGAAGCCCATCAATGCCTTCACAATCTTTATGAAACATAAATGAAATTACAACAATAATTGTTAGATATGATAAACATAATTCAATACAAATAAAAATTGTAAAATATTTTGTATGATACATATTCAAATTTCTTACCTTGATGATTTCTATTATATTACAACTTCCATAGGTGAGGTGTCATTCTTTGTGGTTTTATTGTAGTCTCTTATTTCTCATTGAAAATATGTTTTCTGGTAGTTCGATACCTATGGTTCTTAGGGAGGAAGTGTTTATACTCATCAAACACCTCATTTCCTAAACTTCTTGAATGATGAGATTTCATCCTAGGACCACAAACTCAACATGCAAATTTCCCTTTGTTTGAAGACCTACAAGATATGCATTAATGTCAGTATTAGATATATAACAAGGAATTATTTAAGAAACATGCATGATGTTTTCATAAAATTGTGTATTATTAAAGTGAAGTAGTATGTTACACACCACAAAAATTTGTTAGCCTTGGGCCATCATGAATTGTCCATGGAATTGAAATTGTTTTTTCCATATTTGTCTAGAGAATCTATACATAGTGATTCCAACCCATAACTTTAGTAGCTCGTTGACAAGAGGTTCAATATATGAATTCATATCTTTCACTTGGTACTTACCTAATTGGTTGAAAATACACATAATTACTACATTGTGTATATATATATATAATAAATTATGCAATGAATAAGACAAATGAAATGCTACATTTAAGAAAATATTGTAAACAAATACCTGAAACAATCATTGCCAACATTGTGTGGTCCCTCTTTATTGACATCCAAGGAGGACATTTATTATTTTTAACAAAAATAGGCCACACTGAGTAAATAGATATGAGATCATCAAATGGATTGACACCATCAATTGTTAATGAAATCCTAACATTACGAGGTTCTTCTTTAAAAATCAGTCATCTTTATTCGATGTTCCTAAATGCAGAACCATCTGCAGGAATTTGAAGAACGACATGTTTACTTCTATGCCATGCATGGTAATCCACAAAATGTGTTATGCTTTGGCACATAAATAGTTGTTGCAAACGTGGAATTGTGGGAATATGACGAAGAACCTAGTGAGGAACCTTTTTTGTTACTTGATCGGTTTGATATATATCTACTGATTTGACATTGCAGGCATTTTGTTTCCAATGCATATTGTCCACAATATATAATATGAGCATTAGGACATGTATCAATAGCTTGATATGCCATTCCAATATATTTCATAATGGTACATAACGCTCAATATGTACGAGGTAAATTATTTGGCGGTGGTAAGAAAAATTCACCTAACAATCTACAACATATAAAATAATTGGTTAATGTAAATAACAGTAATCATAAATATTGCATCCTTAATTTACATATTAATTTACACTAAAAATAGATAAAAAAAAATGACCTTTAAGTATATGTGACGAGTTATATTACGTACCTTAGGATACATGTGAGACAAATGTTTGACAAACCATTTAATACCTTCAAGTTCACCAACAAAATTATAGAAAAGAGAATATTTGTTCATGAGCCTTCATAAAGGGGTTGGTGTGCCTTCTCAAGCAGAGGTACATCATGAATATCATCAAAGTTGTTTGCATCAATAGGAGAAAAGATGTCCTAGATAAATCTATTTGTCCCATCATCCTCAACTATATTATTGGTGTCATTTTCTTCCATAGGATTAACTTGATCTTCAATATCCATACCATCTTTTTTTTTTTTTGTTAATTTGTCTGGACTTGTTGGCTGCGGGATTAACCTGTGGCTTGAGAAACTGTGACTCAGGGGCATCTAAGCCATCAAAATCACCTGGGGATAGCACCCAACCTGAGTCACACCAACCCTTGATACGGTTGGATTTTTTCTCCCCGCAAGTTTCGAACCGGTTACTTTAACAACACGGAATGTCTTAACAACACACTCTGTCACCAACTGTTCTACACCTCGGGGACAATATCCATACCATCTTACTTAGCTTGTACAATAGTATTTCTACTACTACTAGGAACATTATCTGGCACCACACATCTAGGAGGATTTGTCTTTATAATTACAAACAATTAATAAAATTAGTGTATATAACAAATATTAAAAGGAAAGAAAAAATTATAAATACACTCAATACAAACACATATAATGAATAACTTACCATGGGACAATATTAATACCCCCCTTCAACATGCCCATACTCCCTACAGAGTTTTTCAACTGTTGTTTTTAAAATCCTTCTTCTATTAAATCTCTTGCATTGACTGCAAGGACAATAACATGTCCCATCACCCTTTGCCTCCAATGTTTCCCTTCACCTATAAAGTGCCCTTTCCTATTCTAAAGTAATGTTATTATATTGCATTGTAATTTCCTATTACAAAAAAATCCACTAAAGCAATATAAGTACAATATACTAATATATTCTTACGATAAAATTGTCATCAAATATTGACCCCATATGTACTAGTGAATTAATTCATTGTTGTCATAGATTTCTTAAAGGTTTATAAGAGTAGTTAACAATTACTCAAGAAACCAAAACCATACAATTTTACCACATAAGCTTCAAATCTTCACTATAAGAAAGTAAGAAAATCAAACAATAAAAGAGAACTAGGCCAAGAAAAATTGTATAGTCATTAAATCGAATCGAGTAGACATGTTCATACCTATTTCCTAGACAACAATTTGTGTCCCGAAATAAATATAATTCTAAGGATTAGGGATCCAATGTGGGTATTTAAAAGGAGACAAAGAAATATTAAAAATTTATAACCTTCAAAGTACAAAATCCAAACTATGTAGATCAAGAATTGGATGTGAAACAATTAGCTGATAGAAAAAAAGGACATTTCATGTATTGAACAGTGACCAAAAAAAAAATTTACAAACATCGCACCTACAACAAAACTATCGAAATCTCTCACCACCATCATAATTTTGATGAACATTAACCATGTCAAAGTTGACCAAGAATTGGATGAAAAACAAGTAGTTGATAGAAAAAAAGGTTATTTCATGCATTGAACAGTGACCAAAAAAATATTTTACAAACATTGCACCTACAACAAAACTATTGAAATCTCTCACTGCCATCAGAATTTCGACAAACGTTAACCATGTCAAAGTTAACCAAGTCAATGACCATTAATTGCTTTCAAATGGGTATTTGGTCTTTTCACATGTGTTTTGACGTGCGTCAGACTTCCGAAGAAACTTTATCTTAAGACCGACGACTCTAGAACATCGACATACTTATGACGAATGTCAAGGAGCCTAGAAAAAAATGATAAAAATTTTAATACTTATTTAGTGATTTTCGACGGTACGATCAATTTTATCCTTATCATTATAATATTTCATCGAATATTGACCCCATATGAACTAGTGAATAAACCAGGGTGGATAGAATCCCCTTGCCCTTGTGTTACTAATGTTTGCATGTTATAATATAGTATGATTTTAGAGTGATCCAGGTTGTAGGTCTTGGACTTCCAGAGATGTTGAGGTTCTCATGCACTCTACCACCTAGTGAGCACATGTCCCCATGTTGGAGAAATGAAGATAGTGATCTTGACAATGATGATGATTAACATTTCCACATAGAACAACCCAGAAGCTCCCTCAGATGCATATTTTTATTAATCACAACTCATCACACTCAATCAACAAGGCTCATTGGGAGATGGTGTTTCGGCACAGTATGAGGTACATTAGTCCTAGTTTCATATAAAGTGTCATATTTAATGCATTGGAAATTTGAGCAATGATCATAGGTTGAAGTTGGATAACGAATCATAAACTCGGAAGTTATGGTGTTTGCCTTGTTTCACCTTGGTGGCCATCCTAGACATCCTATTCATGTGTTGTCACTCTTGGGGAAAAGGGGTACTACTAGTAGTTCCTTGAAAGAGGTAGTGTACCGTTACCGATCATACTTACCACTTATCCATCCTTGATTCTTCCATTCTCACACATTTTGGGTAATGTGGTTACATGTACACAAAAAAGGCATGTACCTTATTCTCTTTTGAGAAGGGGTTAAAGCCCTAGAGCTAGATTGCATATGGCCAATAATAAATAAATAAATGGGATAATGATGACATTTAAAAGTGATAGTCCATAATTGAGCTCCACCCCCTCATTAATAGCGATCACCCCTAGTCCTAATGCGAATAAACAAATTCATCAATCAACGAGGACTTGAATATATATTGGATAAAAAGAAAATGAAGTGTTATGCTTGAAACCTTTTTAAGGGGACTTGCAAATCAAATAAAATAAAGAAAAAGGAAAATAAGGGGTTTGGAATGAAAAAAGCGTCAAGAAAAGGGTAAATCAATTTCCAAGTGCACCCTCTACAAAGGCACACATGGAGGTGAGCCCATGCATTGTCTTGCATGTTAATGACCCCATGCCCAAAAGTAAATCCATGACCACCTCATATTCATTACATATATATGATGGGTTATTCTGGGAAATATCTCTCTACTCGGGTACTGGCACACATAATAGGTTGTTTTGATGGTCCTTTGATACCTAAAATTTCCAAATTGCATAAAGTATTGATCTTGTGTGAGGTTTGAGGGGAATACCCAATGAGAGTTGGTCATTTGAATTTTGTGTTAATAGATGGCTTACTTTACATGATTTTAAGGACTATTTCATGTTGTGATTTTTGGTTTTACTCAATTTCATGGTTTTGACTGACTTGGGTGCACTGGACATGGTTGTGGAGGATGTCCCTGTGATTTCACCCAGCATGTTGTGCACTTTATGCAATATATATCATGTTTGATGCACAACATTGGGACACCTGATGACTTGGCCCTCTCTTATATAGGCCCTCACACCTCCTAGACCTTGAAAAATATACATATGAGCTTTTACTTTGTATGAACAATCATGTTGGCACATGGATGGGAAAGAATCCCACACCTTGGGAATTATACCCCAGAGGTTATTAGGCATTGTATGGAGGATGTTGCACTAGCAATTGATTGTATACCATGTAGAGACAAGACGCACCTTCATGCCACCTTGGACATTGAGCATATGGATGATGACGTTATGGATTGGGCCTTGAGGCACCACTTTGATGATTCGATATATTGATGACGAGACATGACCTTTGATGAGGAAAGGTCATATTCCATCCATAATTGGAAATTTTATGATGAAACATGGACTTTGGAGGCCTCTGGCACGTTCTTAGATCATGATGTCATCCACATGTGTGGCTTTGGAGGGCTTATGTTGATGTTTTAGCATGATTTTATATTGTTAGAGGATACTAGAGGGATCGACCCCACTTGTGTCATGGATTCATTGTTGTTTTAGACATTATTGTGGATATATGTGCTTGGTTTCCTCATATATATAGAGGGAGCACTCATTGTATCAAATCATAACTCACTCACTTGTGAGACAACACTTCTATTGCTCTATTATTCTCTTTTTCTCTCTAGTCTACTTGTGTGCACCTTTAGAGTAATGATATTATGGATGTCTTGTCTTATTTTGGATGGATGATTGATGAGATAGGGTTTTTCTTGCATAGTGACTTGATTGGGTAAGTATTCTTCATCAAGTTTAAGTGTTTATTCATTTTATATTGTTGTAATGCTATATTTTTGTTGCATGTTACCTTTTTCTTGTTGAAACCCTAAGAGGGATCATAAGTCCTTGTCCCCCTCTCCATCTTCATCTCTCTTAAATTGGTTGAAACATTTAAAGACATAGTTCTAGGGATCATAAGTATTTGTCCCCCTAGGGTTAGTATTTAGCTACTTCAAGATCCTAAGATCCATAAGTCTTTGCACTTAGGGTTTTGATTTAGTTCACTTGGATCAATTGTTGGATTAATGAGAAGGGGGTGAATCAGTAATAGAGCAATTTAATCCTTTTTAACCATAAAATGCAAGTGTTATATCAATGTAGCATTATCATCCAATAATTGCAGAGTAAATAAACAATGAACAAATGAAGCAATCATACACATACAAAGTACACCAATGTTTTTACGTGGAAAACCAAAGAGGGAGAAAACAACAGAATGTTTTTTCTTATATGTCTTTAAGAATTACATTCATTGTAAGCACCAAGTTCCTTTGTTTTCCAGTTGCAACTGGAAGGAAGCTCCAACCCCCTAGTTTCTCAGGCTACAACCTGAGGGAAGCTCCAACTCCCCAATTCTCTGGCTACAACCAGAAGGAGGCTACAACCCCCTATGTTCTCTAGATACAATCGAAAGGTGGTTACATCCACTTGTCCTTGCCCCGTCCAACCACCCTGAAATATAAGTAGAATGATGGAACCACTGTCACACTATCACTGTGATATATACTGTTATAAACTTGTACCAATCAACCTACACCAAACAACCTATAACAACATGTACCAAAAACCTATGCCAACATGTACCATACGTCAACCTGTACCTCAACCTGTACCATAAACAAATGCATCAACCATGCACCAAAGTTGTACAAATAACCTATCACAATAACATGTCCAAACAACCTATCACAACAACATGTCTCATCAATATTATCAACCAAATCAGATCTACTCACC
>SNQJ01S0022976.1:170127-188168 GCA_010110895.2 Picea sitchensis | reverse complement strand
GAATTCCTTCAACACTTCATTCATTAACCTCATGAAGGTACTTGGCACATTCGTCAAGCCAAACGGCATGACTAGCAATTCATACAACCCTTCGTTGGTATTGAAGGCTGTCTTCCATTCATCGCCTTCTCTCATGCGAATCTGATGGCATCCGCTTTTCAAATCAACCTTTGAAATTTTTTTGGCTCCACTTAAACAGTCCATCAAGTCATCCATCTGTGGCAATGGAAACCTGTACTTGATGGTTATCTTGTTAATGGCTCTGGAGTCTGTACACATTCTCTAACCTCAATCTTTCTTTGGACTTAGTACCATTGGAATGACACACAGAATTAAACTTTCCCTAATCAGTCCTTTATCCAATAGTTCCTGTACCTTCCTTTTAACTTCTTCATTCTCCTACGACGTCAACCTGTACGCAGCTTTGTTTGGCAAACTGGCTCCTGGTATGAGGTCTATATGGTGACTCACACTCCTTACCGGCGGCAACGAATGAGGTAATTAGTCTACCACAATGTCAGCGAACTCTTCCAACAGTTCCTGAATTTCTTCTGGCAAGTCATCCACTCTTGTGCTGGTCAAAACAACTTTCGGTTTCCTGACCACAAAGAATTGCGGATCTTCCTTGTTCTTTACTTCTGCCAGAAGTTCCTTCCCACTCATGAGAAGTACAGTATTCCTCAGTTCTGGTTTTACTTCTTTATCTTTAATTGGAAGTAACATATGTGTTCTCCCATTCTTCTCCAAAGTATACGTATTCATCTTCCCATCATGAACTACGTTCCTGTCATATTCCCATGGTCTTCCTAGCAATAAATGACATACATCCATAGGAATAACATCACAGAGAATTTTATCATTATATCCTCTTATCTTGATGTCAACTAAGCACTGTTTAGTGACACTTACCTGATGTCCCTTCTGTAGCCATGAAACTTTATATGGACTCGGGTGATCAGTTGTCTCCAGCTCTAGTTTCTCCACCATCTCGATCGAAACGAGATTATTTGTACTTCCACTGTCCACAATAACCTTGCATTTCCTCTCTTTGGTCTTACATGTGGTTCTGAAAAGTCTGTTTCTCTGAGTTGTGTCCTCCACCTCCTTCTCGGGTGTTAAGAGAACTTTATGCATCATCAGTGACCTTCCATATTCTGCGTCTTCTGTCTCAGCATCTCGCCTCTGTGCCTCGGCGATGTGAGCTTCTCCTCCATCCTTCTTCCTTTCTGGACAGTCAACTGCCTTGTGTCCATTCTTTCCACATGTGTAGCATGTGATGACTCCACCTCTGCCTCTTCCTCTACCTCTGGTACGAGGAAAGGTGTTATTATTAGCGTATCGTCCATCTTGTTCTGTCTGCTGCCTTCGCTGTTCAACGTGCTGGCCTCACTGTGAACTTCCACCTCTTTCTATTCTCGTCTGAGGCTTTTTCCAGTCGTCCTTGGATTTCTGGAACCTATCTTGGGCAACTGACTTACCTTTTGATTGGCTCCTACCTCGGGCTCGCTGTGCTGGCTTACGGCTTAGCTTTTCCTCAGCTTTCAACGCCATCTGATATGCATCCTCCACCGTTCTGATGGTCATCATACTCATCTCATCCTGGATATCGTATCTTAAGCCATTCATATACCTGGAAACTTTTTCATCATCGCTCTCCCGATGACCTGCTCTGATATTGAGCTTGTAGAATTCCTCTGTATATTCCTTCACTGTCATCAACTTCTGTCTCAGGTTCTGCATTCTCTTGAACAGTGTGATTTGATAATCCCTTGGGATGAACTTTGCCTTCATTTTCGCAATCATTCGATCCCAGCTTTTGATCTTTTGCTTGCCTTTGGAACGTCTATCTACTTGAAGCTCGTCCCACCATAATGCTGCATGTCCCTTCAATTTTGTGACAGCATGCCTAAACTTCTTATCTTCTTCGATGTCTTCATAATCGAAGTAAGTGTCAAGAGCTCTGATCCAATCCAGAAGCTCTTCTGCATCCAGACTTCCTTCATAAGCTGGAATGTCCATCTTTGTCTTTGAACTCATCCTGGCGATAGCTTTAATTAATCGCTCATTGGCTGCATCTTCGGATGCAACTTCTCCTTGTTTTTCGGCTTCAACTTCGCCTTCGGAGTCACTCAGATCTCTAGCACTGGCTGTGTGTCTCTGCGCTGCTTCCATGTCTTCCAATCTCGCTTGGAGATCACATATCTGCCTTTCCATTTCTGGATTCTGTGCTTGTCTTCCTCTTCCTCTCTGGTTTCCCCTATCCTCTGGATCGGGTGATTGTCTTTCTCTCCTCGGCGGCCTGGTGAAATTTTCTCTTCTCCTCTGTTACAAAAAAAAAAGAGATTTTCTCGCTTTGATACCACTATGACGCAGAGCACCACCCAGGGCGTCTGCTCCCACCAGGACCTTGTTTTCCTTAGGCCCGAAGAGCTAAAATTCTCTTTAAAACCCTTATCGAGAGTTCTTCACACCCACAGGATGCTCTTGATGATCTCCCTTTGCCCTATCGAGAAATCGGACCTCACGTGTTCGCGAGTCCTACAGCCACCAGATCGGGTCTTACCAATCCCCGAAACCTGATGAGCATCCACCCCTGTGTTCCTTGCTTTTATCGGGAATTTTCTCGATCGGGAAATTGAAACTTATGCTGTCATGAGTCACTGCTCTCATGAATCCCCGTCTCCCGATCTCCGATGGTACCGCCGCGCACCTTAGCTCCCTTCGGCTAACCTTTCTCACATGTGACCTGCCGGTCCACAAGACCACAGTCCTTTCCCCTATCGGAATTTTGGACTTTGCGGAATCGAAATGCACAGATCTTACACCCTCAGGATCTCCGATCCTCCGATTCTCGACGCCACCTGTCCTGCTCTCTAGTGCTTGTGGCCCACACTTCTGGGATGATCGGGAAATCGCGTTTCAGGAATTTCCAATTTCAAATGCACTCGTCCACGGACCCTTCCAAGTCCCGAATTCCGATATGTGATGACACCTGTCCTCCACTTCAATGCTTTGATTGTGGGACCATCGCGTGTCGGGATTTCACGACTTCTCCTATCGTGAGTTTCTTGTCACCGAGAATCCTGAATTTCCGAACCCCGATGCACGTGTGATCCCTCCCTTCCACGTCACCATTTCCTTCTCTACTCTGTCGGGTATTGCGAGATCGCGGTTTCTCCTGCAACGGTTCCGTTGTATGCGGAAAACCTGAAATGTCGAACCCCGATTATCCGGGATCTCTTGCCACGCGTCCCTGCCGATGGATGGTTCAAAAATCCCGTCGGGAAATCGCGAATTGCGATTCCAACCTGCAAGTGTTCTATGTCTCCGGAAACCCTGAAATGCCGAACTCTGACTTGCTCCAGATTGCTGACACGTGTTCCGTCCGAGATCTATGACTGAGATCCTTTCTTGGGATTTCGGGACTTATGTGGTCTCGATTCTCTTATTCAGCGAAACCCCGATCCAACTAATATCCCGATGACTCCTCCAGGTCCTTCTCCTCTGCTCGCTGGGACTTAAACCCTGCGCCACTTTCTGAGATCTAACGACTGACGGGATTTCACTGTTTGCCTCGGAAAATCCTGATCGTCAATTTTTCTCCTCGAAGATTTCTTGGAAATGGCTAAATGTTCCTTTCAGAACCCACTTTCCAATGCCTTCACTTGCGACCTCTGCTCGAGTCTTCCTCGACCCAAACCTCCTGTATTTTTTTCAATGATACCACGAAGGTGCTAAACCTCCTGAGATTTTCCACTCTGATTCTTCAGAGGAACTTACGCGCACTCCTTGCACTCAGCATTCAACACCTCCCAAGCGTTGAACTCTTCCGACTCTGTGCACTTCCTGCAGCAACAGTCTTCAATCTCCTTTTCTCAGATTAACAACTGAGACTCCTTCTTCATCCTGCACACTTCTTGCACGGCTTCAACAACTCACTTCCACTTCTGGGTGAATGAGAACAAGAGTTCCACTACTGAGCCTTCATCAACGCACTCCTTGCGGATGAATTCGACTGCACACCTTGCAGGGATCTCCTAACTCAGATAGAGAAACAATTGAAGCTCATTCTCTCTCCCTTTTAGACTTCAGGTTGAGACATGAAATCATATGCACAGCATATACAAAGCAAATGCATAACCAAAGAACAAACATTCATGAGCCTAACATCAACACACAGAGAAAACAACACAGACCATGAGTTTGAATCAAAGCTTCATTCTATTAATTCAATATCTGTACATGGGTGTTCTTCATACAATTCTCTGCTGCTCTTCCTTCTCTCCAGCTTCAATAATATTACAATGCACAATGAGGGTGTCTATATTCATTTTCCCTCTCAGACTCTAAACTATCAAATCTAGACTTAAACCTCCTATCTACCAGCATTAAATCTATTAAATGCCGACTATCTACTTCAGACAAGAGCGTATGGCTCGAGGTCTGATACAACATACAAAGGCGCTCTCTCATAAATGCATCATTTATACATTGGCGCATCATCTTGTATGAAAATTCAAAAAGGTTTTCGGCTGGCCTTGTCCAGCTGTTCGTTGTCTTCCATGCTTGCTTGCTTGTCTTGGGTGATGCTCCTGCATCATTAAGTCATTTTTTTTGAACGAGGAACTTGAAGAAGAAGTCTACATTGAACAACCAGAAGGATTTCAGTTGTCAGAGAATGTAGATTATGTGTGTAAATTAAAGAAGGCCTTGTATGGTCTAAAACAGGCTCCTAGAGCATGGTACTCTAGACTGGATAAATATATACAATAGACAGGGTTAAGAAAATGAAGTGAAGACAAAAAACTCTACATCAAGGTAACTCAAGATAATACTTTATTAATTGAAGTTTATGTTGATGATATTATATTTGGAAGTAATGATGACAGGTTAAGCCAGAAATTTGCAAAAGATATGCAGAATGAATTTGAAATGTCATTACTTGGAGAACTATTCTTTTTTTTGGGTCTTCAGATACGTCAAAGAAACCAAGGAATTTTTATTTCTCAAACTAAGTATATCAGATAAATGCTAAAGAGGTTTGGAATGAAAGATTGCAAACCAATTACCACTCCTATGAAAACCAATTGAAAGTTGAGCAAAGACAATGATTCAAATTCTATAAACTAGAGGCTATACAAGTCAATGATTGATATCTTAGTATATGTGAGAGCATCTAGACCAGATGTAATGTAGGTAGTTGGACACGTGGCACGATTTGAAGAAGCACTGAAGGAATCACATGTATTAGTAGTGAAGATGATATTTAGATATCTCAAAGGAACATAAGATTTTGGATTATGGTATCCAAAAGGAAATGATCTATCACTTATTGCCTACATAGATGCAGATTGGGCAGGTTGCATGTAATGTTCCCAAGCCAAGATGCCAAGAACATTGCGTTTTCCATATGATTTTTAAACATTTTCTGGTTGTTTCATTTCGTCAAACACTTTGCATATTTGGTCTTTTAAGTTGCGCTAGGGATTATACTGATGGTTGTTATGTGTGTTTGCAACAATAATAAACATATATATAGCAATGGAACATACCTCAACAAGATGCAAGATCAAAAATACAATAGATACCCCAAAATACCTCAGATATGATATTATTCACAGTAGAAGAAGACCCTGATCCAATAGATTTGCAGATCTGGTGCAATATAGCTAAGAGCTAGTAACAAAATGAAGATAACCCTCAAGAAAGATCAAGTAGAGAAGGTACACACCTCCAAAGGCCACATGGATACAATAGATTAATAACAAGATGAGATCCCTTCCCTCTGAAGTGCCAAACCCCAAACTGGATAAGTTGCACCCTACTGGAAATTTGAATACACCCAATAATTTGGCCATGCTGCTAGAGGCTTCCAAACACTCTAAAAAAGGATAGTGTAGATCAGGCCAAGACCAAACCATTGGTGAAGTCTTAGGATGAACTATGAAGATATGACTCGCCAAATATAAAAAACCCTAATTGGTTTGTGTCCTCCTGGATGACTAAAGACCCAAGAATTCAACCTCTATGAAGATGGCCTCCAAACCCTCTAGAAAAGATACCAAAGTGTAGATCGGGCCACTGAAAACCCCCTGGTAGAGTCTTGGGCTGAATGATAGATATCTGACCCTCCAAATGACTGAATCCTCAATCAATGGTGCGCCCTTCTCTCTATGAACATGTACTGAGCTCCAATAAATAAGATAAAAAATAAACCTCCTCTGGAATAGGCTAGAAAAGGTGCCCTAAGCCATACAAACAATACCCAGAAGTCTGTTTGCTTCGAATCCTTCTCTTATGCCTAGAAAAAACTCCTCTCCTCAAGATGGTGTGCCCTCCTGCTAGAAACCCTCCTGAAGTTGCGCCCTAGCTCTCTCTAAACCTGTGGCTGATGTAGAACCCCTCTAAAGTTGAGTAGATCTGATGTAGAATGGTGAGGGGGGAATATTTCACCTCTGTGAACAATCTTGGATCAGGTTGGGTGGGATCTTTCACCACCTAGATGATCTCTAGGGTTTGTTAAGTCAAAACCCTCAAAACCCCCAAGTGCATGGGCTCACTAGAAAGATGCCAAATATCAAAATGATAAACAACATAATGAGAGAATATAGGCCCCTATCTCTCTTTTACCCTCCCTGATCACCTTGTCTCTCCAAAGTGACTTTTACTTTATTTAATTATTAATTAATTAATTAAATTTCTTTAATTAATTAATTAACCATTTTACCTCTGAAAAGTAGTTTATCTCTCCTTGTGGATTCCCTGGCTACTGAAAGTCACTTCTCATCATGCTATCCTGTAGTGTTGTTCCTCCCGATTCCAAAGAGATATTACACTAATATTTTCCTCCAAGTATTATGCCCAATATGACCTCCTTAGTGAATTTAATTAACCTATAGCCCAAAATAACTCAAAATCATGGAAATCATCGGAATGCAACAAAACCAAAGCCAAGCTGTGCGGAATGGATCATGATGATGAAATAAAATGAGCGATGCAAGCCAGAACCCAAAATACCCCTCAATAGACCCTATACTCTCTATGACCTCCATCTGGATAATATGGTCATCATAACACTCTATGATACAATGTTGTCCCAAAGTGGGGACATTACAGTCCTCCCTACTAGAATATTTCTTGTCCTCAAGCAATAACTGAATCCATCCAAATGTAATATCGGGGTCCCATGTCCAACCGCGGGACACACATTAGGCTCCATCCAAGGATGAACTATCACACACTCCTCCCCTTGGGTCCCATATCAGGACGTGAACTACAATACCCTGTGAAGCATAATCTTGAAACATATCAACACTACAAGTCTCTTGCACATGACACATGGCCTCATCCCAGAATGAGTCCATCCTTCGAGTCCATATCAAGACTAACACACCCTCCACCAACTGCACATGTTGATGCTATAGTGAGTACTGCAAGACCTCCATGAAATACCCTCAAGTGATGTGCTCTCCTCAGCAATGAAGCTCAATGGAAAATCAAAATAACTTTCCCCTGCAAGGGTCCACTTGCCTCCATCAATCAATGCAATTATCAACCCTGCAATCCCTGTGTCCCATTCTAGTCTCTGCCAAGGATCACCACGCTGGCGTTGCACTACTCTGACCATGACTGTCTACTCCCTGTATACATACTGGATCCCCCACTCCTGGATCCTCAAGATGGAATACCTGTGGAAACTGGACCTACTGTCCAGAATCTGCATCTGTAAAAGAACCTACGTGGAACTAGTATCTACCCAACCATCTCCATGCTCGCTCATGATAATGAAAAGGGAGAAACTATCTTGCTCCATAGGACAAGCCCCTACAATCCCACTCAAAACCAACCCAAAGTGAAGTATGTGGCTCTCTGGTGCAACCTGGGTCATCATAAGGTGAAACAACCTACTAACAAAATGGACTCCCAGATCCCATGGAAAAATTAGAAGTTTATCACTTGCAATCCCCGCTAACTGATCTTGTGTCATACTGATCACTGTCGGAAGCCCTTCGTGCTCATCCCTATGATAATCTGTATTTGTGTCACCCTCTGAGTTGTCTACCCATGGCCTATGATTCTCACCATAATGCACAAAGACTCAACTGTCTTCCTATGATGATCCACCCCTATCCTACTGTATGCCGTAAAAGCACTCATGCCAGGTGGTCTTGGCCTAACTCTCCATGTCCTCTGCCACTGCCTATATTCCCCCATGTTGCTGTCAATGATGAAAGTGTTGGGAAAGGCCAAAAAAAACATCCGTAGATGATTGTTGGACTAGAAAGTATCATATGCTTTGGCCAATCCCAAGGATTCAATAAAAAGCTCATCCACCGATACCCAAGGTAAATACTCACTTGTAGTCATCACTGAACCCCAATCATCAAATACCATCGGGGGTAACTCCTCCAACTGATGGTCAACCACTCTCTATTCCTCATATCTCATGCAAATGCTAATACTGTGAAGGAGATCTCTCAGAACTATGTGTTGTTGCAAAGGAGAGGCATCTCCATGCTCCACTAAGTGTGTCTCCTCCCTACAAGCCAATACGCTCCTCTGAATCCCACTGTACACCTCCGTATGTCTCTATGAACTATCACTCACCACTGTATGCTCCTGCATGATCATGTAATATGCAATATAATCCTGCAACATCATGGGTCTTGGGTTTACTACTGGGTCAACCTTTACATGGAGGTCAACCACTCTTGGGACACAAATGGAAGAGTCCTCAAAACTGCCCCTGGCTCTGGAGTCCCCATGCATATGTGAGTGCTTGACTGTCTCAAAGATCCTCATGGAGGGTAGATTCTGCACCTCTCGATCATAACTCTCCATAATCATCAGTGATCCAGGGTACTCCTCATGCTCCTCCATCAACTGGTGCTCCTCTGCTAAACCCCCAACATCCTCTAGTGACGTGATGGAAGGATATATTTGAATCTCTACTAATATAGATGTAGTGGATCTCTGTCAAATCTCCTTGAGAAGCTCCTCTGATCTAGACTTTGATTCTTGAAGGGATACCTGTGTTCCTTTCAAGAATCCCCGTGTGCTCTCTAACTCATGAGTGAGTCTATCCACCTCCAGCTCTTGCTCCCTCAGGGCCCTGTGATACATCTCGTCAACCTCCAATAGATAGTCTCTGTCCATCAACCACTGTTGGTAGTCAGTCCTCATCACAGACACTCTCTCCTTGAGAGTATGAAATTCATCCATGGTAAATCTACCATCTGAACTATCATGTGCCATCGATTCCCTCCAACAACAATCGACCAACAATGCATGTGTGTCATCAATGCGCCTAGTGGCTTCCATGATCATGTACTCACTGACTCTCAACTGCCCTGCCAAGTAGCGTGACTCCTGATCATAGTCATGATGAGGTGCTACCTCATTCCCCTCATTGCTAGTGTCAACCCTGGAATCCCCAACAACACTCTCTGTAAAAGATAAGGCATTGAACTGCCACCTGTCCACTGTGCTACTGGGTCCTTCTGTATGTGACTGCATATCATCACCAATTACGAGCTCCCTATGAATCATATTGTATCCCGTATGAGCAGCTGTATCCTCCTGTGCACTCACCCTGCTACTATCATCTGCACCTAGATCCCATACAGATGTGTCCAGACACATGCTATGGCCATCTTGATCAATATGGAGTGCATCCTCATCACTGCCGACCAGTCCTGGAAGTAAGTGTCCCATAAAACTGTCATTATCCACAACCTGATCAAACAATGGAGTCTCCAAGTCATGTCTCTCATGAAGGTCTATATGTCCCTGGTGTGCAATCCATGTGCAGGGCTCCACTACCATATCACTAATGCCATTGATATCCTCCTATTTCATGGCTATCATAGGTGTCTAAGAAGGTACCCACTGTGTCACAATCACCACAGGAACCTCATCATGCCTAGGTGATAACACGTGTGGATCTCTACTAGTGTCACCACTCTACTGAAGTGTAAGGTCATCAACACTATGTGATATGAATGCTAAAGCACAAGTGCGATCATCCTGTCCATCCAACTGTCCCTCCAATGCGCAAGGGTCACTATCCTCCCCAAGTGTGCAAGATTCACTAGACTCTACAAGTGTGGAAGATTCACTAGTGTCACCAGACTGCTCCAAATAAGTATCTTCGCTGCATCCTCATACACCTCCTCATCCTCCCTGTCATAATGCACCTCAATAATGTTTCTCTTACCTTTACCCCTACATCTATGATCTAGTTCCCAAGGAACTTTGTAGCTGTAGCAAAGTTGCCTGCTCCTAATGGGTGTAGGAATGCTCTTTTCTTCCTTCCATCTGCTAGTTGGTAGTGATGCTCTCTCTCCCATTTGTCTCAATAGTGCTTTAGTATGTTGTATGTCGTCTATCAACTCATGTAGGGACAACTCCCATTCATGTCTATCCATTTCTCCATATGGAAGACCCCTCAAAATGGCATGAGTCTAAGCTCTGGATGCATGTGCTAATCCCCACTGGGTGGGAGGATCAATGCTCTGATACCACTGTAATTTTCCCAAGCCAAGATGCCAAGAACATTGCATTTTCCATGTCATTTTTAAACATTTTCTGGTTGTGGCATTTCGTCAAACACTTTGCAGATTTGGTCTTTTAAGTTGCACTAGGCTTATAATGATGGTTTTTATGTGTGTTTTCAACAATAATCAACATAGATATAACAATGGAACATACCTCAACAAGATGAAATATCAACAATACAAGAGATAACCCAAAAATACCTTAGATATGATATTATTCATAGTAGAAGAAGACCTTGATCCAATAGATTTATAGATCTAGTAAAATATAGCTAAGAGCTAGTAAAAAAATGAAGATAACCCTCAAGCAATATCAAGTAGAGAAGGTACGAGCCTCCAAAGACCACATGGATAGAATAGATGAATAACAAGATGAGATCCCTTCCCTCTGAAGTGCCAAACCCCAAACTGGATAACTTTCACCCTGTTGGAAAGTTGAATACACCCAATAATTCGGCCCTGCTGCTAGAGGCTTCCAAACACTCTAAAAATGGTTGGAAGTGTAGATCGGTCCAAGACCAAACCACTGGTGAAGTCTCAAGATGAACGGTAAAGATATGAGTCGCCAAATAGACAAACCCCTAATCGTCTTGCGTCTTCTTGGATGACTGAAGACCCAAGAATTCAACCTCTATGAATATGTCCTCCAAACCCTCTAGAAAAGATACCAAACTGTAGATTGGGCCACTGAAAACCCCCTGGTAGAGTATTGGGATGAATGATAGATATATGACTGTACAAATGACTGGATCCTCAATCAATGGTGTGCCCTCCTCTCTCTGAACATGTACTGAGCTCCAATAAATAAGATGACAGAGAAACCTCCTCTGGAATAGGCTAGAAAAGGCGCCCTAAGCCATACAAACAATACCCAGAAGTCTGTTTGCTCCAAATCCTTCTCTTATGCCTGGAACAAACTTCTCTCCTCAAGATGGTGTGCCTTCCTGCTGGAAACCCTCCTGAAGCTATGCCCTATCTTTCTCTGAACCTGTCACTGATGTAGAACCCCTCTGAAGTTGAGTAGATATGATGTATAATGGTGAGGGAGGAATATTTCAACTTTGTGACCAAGCCTAGATCAGGTTGGGTGGGATCTTTCACCACCGAGCTGATCTCTAGGGTTTGTTAAGTCAAAACCCTCAAAACCACCAAGTGCATGGGATCACTAGAAAGAGCCAGATATCCAATTGATAAACAACATAATGAGAGAATAGAGGCCCCTATCTCTCTTTTATCCTCCCTGCTCACCTTGTCTCTCCAAAGTGACGTTTAATTTATTTAATTATTAATTAATTAATTAAATTGATTTAATTAATTAATTAACCATTTTACCTCTAAAAAGTAGTTTATCTCTCCTTGTGGCTTCCCTGGCCATTGAAAGTCACTTCTCATCATCCTATCCTGTAGTGTTGTTCCTCCCGATTCCAAAGAGCTATTACACTAAGAGGTTCCTCCAAGTATTATGTCCAATATGACCTCCTTAGTGAATTTAATTAACTTATAGCCCAAAACAACTGAAAATCATGGAAATCGTTGGAATGCAACGAAACCAAAGCCAAGTTGTGCGGAATGGATCATGATGATGAAATAAGATGAATGATGCAAGCCAGACCCCAAAATACCCCTCAATATCCCCTATACTTGCTGTGACCTCCATTTGGCTACTCTGGTCATCATAACACCATGTAATACAATGATGTCCCAAAGTGGGGACATTATGTTACATTGATGACCGACGAAGCCCCAATGGAGCAACGTTCTACTTGGGTGAGTGTTTAGTATCTTTTCTAAGAAAGAAACAATAATTAGTATCTTTATCTACAATCGATGCAACAGAGTATATTGCAGCAACAGGATGTTGTACACAAGTTCTATGGATGAAACAAACTCTGACAGATATACAGGTTGAGTATAATGAGTCCATTCCAATCTATTGTGATAATAAAAGCACCATCAATATCTCAAAAAACCTAGTGATGCACTCCAAGACGATGCACATTCCAATCAAGTATCACTTTCTACGGGAACAAGTTGCAGAGAAGAACATTAGAGTTGAATATGTGGGCACAAAAGAACAAGTGGAAAGCATATTTACAAAACTGCTTCCACGGGAAGCCTTTGAGTATCTTCGCCAGAGACTCGGAGTAATTTCTACTCTAAAATGAATGCTTTTGAATGCTTATCTTATATGTCTTAGATTTACACGAGGAAACACCATAAAGAGGACAATTCAGGCTGGGAGATAAGTTTCAGGAAGAGTTCGGTCAGGGGAAGCAACATCGGATGGAAAGATACCTTTGCCATTGATGATTAAGGGGGAGAGATTTATCATATGCAAAGGTAAATGCTTGGAGAAATAGCACATAGGCATGGTTGCAGGGGGAGTGATTGTCATAAGGGGAGCATGAGTGATATGGATTCATTATTGCATCAGAGTGTTTCCATCAATGCCAAAGGGGGAGATTGTTGATTTTTTGGGTTGGTTGTCATTGATGTCAACCCTTGAAGAAAGTCCGGTAGCGAATTTTGGTAGCACAAAGGTTTGAGTAATGGAACCAATTTTGTTTGATATATTTAATGGTATGATTTTTAATATCTTTGAAGGTAAGACTATTCTAAATGGATAGTACATGTCATGCCATTTCTGGTGGTATGTGGAACATCACATAACTCCTCACGGTTAGAGAGTTATGGCCATGTGAAGTTGGAGAACCCTCATGAGTCATCTAGAAGCCCCAAAAGGTCAAAGTAGTCAAAGTGGTAGCAAAGAAGAAATTATTTAAATAATAAAGTGAATTGATGAGTGTACTATAAGTCAAAGTGGATACAAAATAAATTATTTAAATAGTAAAGTTAATGGAGAAATTACTAAGTGGACAAGTGGTTAGAAGTGGGTTAGCCCTAAAATAAGGAAAGTGGTTTAATATGGTTAGTAGGTAACCCTTTGAGGAAGCTACATAAAAGTATAAATAAGAGGCAAGTGTCTCTCATTTTAATCACAATTGAGCATATTGAATATCTACAAGTGATTGAGGTAACCAAAGGATATCTAAGGCGAATTTCTGAGGGAAGGTGAAGTAAAGAAGGCCAAAGTTCAAGGGAGGATAAATTCTTTTGATTATGCTTTCTAAGGTATGTTATTTACAGGTCATCTCACCATTTTCACAATATCTTTTTTTTTTCTAGAATGATTCGGACCATGAAATATGGAGTTCGTTGAGGAAACATATCCAAGTAGTTGTGATAAAAATTTCATCTTGTGGGACGTTGTATTTTTGGAGTTACACTCCATGGAAAGTAGGGTTTGTGGCTAGTCCTCAAACTAGTCTAAAACATGTGTTGTGGGTAAAAACGTCATAACTTCTTCATAACAAATCCAAATTCAGTAAGACAAAATCTATTGTTTAGAGTATAGTATATAGTATTTTTTGTACCATTTTCAGATCCATACAACAAATACTCTGTGCGGGGGACGCTCTACAAGTTTGCTCTCTAGAATAAGCCATAATTCAACAAGGTATGCCATTTTTTCTATAACTCCTTTATTGAGAGGTTCCAAGTAGTGAAATCTGGAGGAATTTCATAAAATACATTGAAGAACATTGTGTACCATTTTCATATCTTTATTCATTACAGGTACATAGTTATGATTATTTCAAGTTAGGTTTGTTGACTAATCCAAAATTAGTCATGTGAGACTAAAGTAAAGTTTGATGAAAATGCTAGTCTCTTGTTGTTAAAGTTAAGGAAGGTTTGTAGGTATGTGATAATATACTCCATGTCTATTACAGAGTTACAAATCAGATTTTGATGAGGAAATTGATGAGGGTCCAGGGATTTTGGTTGAGGTACATGTTGGGTACATGGTTGAGACAAGTAGTTGATGAGTTGACACATACATGAGGTGTATAGTTGATGATGTTGGTACATCTTGATGAGTCATAGTTGATGAGTAGTTGATGCATGATTGGTACANTGATACCTCTTAACTCAATTTCTTTTCCTTCCAATGAAAATTTCATGAAAATTTCTTGAAAATTAAAAGCCATTGTTCCTAATGATTGTAACCATTGGATTCCTAGTACAACATCAACACCACCCATGGGTATAGAAATCATTCGACTATTCATTACATATCCCCCCATAGTAAGATTAATATTATTTCATTTTCCTGAGAAATTGATAGTTCCTCCATATGCAATCATTACTTGAAACTCTAGTGTTGGATATACAAAGAAATTGAGAGATTTGGATAATTTATAGTGAATGAAATTATGAATACTGCCAAAATCAATTGGGACTATTACCTTTTTCTTTTTGATGTATCCTTTGATCTTGACGGTTTGAGGAGTGCTAATTCTAGCCAATGCATTACACGATATCGTGGGAGTCAACTCTTCAGACGAAATTGCTTCTACGTTTTCATATTGAGATGGTTCTTGTTCTTGTTATTCCTCCTCTTCACAATCTATGTAGAATAATTTATTCTCACCACACTTATGTCCCTTACTATACTTGTTGTCACAATTAAAGCATAAACCTTTTGATTTTCTTTCCTCCAATTGTTGAGGTGTCAACCTTGTAGGTTGAGGTGTTTTAGAAGAATGAGCATTATTCTCTCTATAGATGTTAGGATTGGTCCTTCTAGTAGCCATAGCCATATTTTTACTTTCAACATTTCTTTCCACCTTAAATGCATTCTCCAATGATTTAGGTTCCCAAAGGAGAACCTTGTGTTGAATGTTATCCTTTAAATTTCCTATGAATACATCAATCACATGCTCATCTGGAATATCTGTTACCTTTATATTGAATCTTTGGAAGTTCTCAATGTGCTCGGTAACTGAACCATTTTGCTTAAGATTTATCAATTGGCTAAAGAAGGTATTGCTCCTTGTATCCTCATAGTGTGCTATCATTTCTTCCATGAAAATTGTCCAAGTGACAAGTGATTTGTGAGAAAAAATCCATCGACACCATACAAATTGATCGGGTTCTAAATATAAAGAAGGAATTTGTACCTTTTGTGTATGTGGCACATTATGTAGATCAAATAATTGCTCCATTTGTAGTATCCATATGATTGGGTCCTTGCCATCAAACTTCCTCATATCGATCTTAGGAATATGGTTGGTCTTCAACCCAAAGTTGGAGTTTCTCCATTATTGATTCACCTTCATTGTGTCCTCATCATGAATTTCATGGGATACATTTTCACTTTCAGGTGTCCTCTCTATTAGGAATTTTTTCAATCCTTCCATGATCTCTCCTTTTGAAGCGTCCATCTTAGTATTTATTGCCTCAAACTTAGCTTTTGATGAATCCATCATCTCTTTTAGTTCATATTTTGTTACTGTCTTATTTTTTAAATCATTTATGTCCCTACGCATTTCTTCACCTTCATCAAGAGTCCAAGTACGATTTTCAGGAGGCTTATTTGGTGTAGAAGTTTCCTTTCTTGGTGTCATGTTGGCCAAGTATCACTTTAAACCTTGATTTTGAGGTGGTTCTGCTAGACAATCTTCCTTTTATTGTATCTCCAAAATTTATGCCCTTATGAGTATGAAATTTTATTTTTTATAGGTATCTGATATTTCTTCTCTTCAATGCCATAGGTCTTATAAAAATTGGATGTGCCAAGTGGAATTTACGGTAACTTCCCCACAACTTGTTGATTTTTGTCCTTTCCAGGAGATTTCACTTGTATAGCATGCTACGTACAAAATAATTGATATAAAATTCTAAAACTCATACCAAAACTACTGCAGTCTGTCCACTATCCAATGCAACTAGTTGCACTCAATTTGGATACTCTAGGAATAATTTATGATTTTTTTTACCCGGAACACCTTCTTGAGACTAGTCAATAGCACTAGTCATATACCCTATCTTCCATAGGGTGTATCTACAAATTTACGATGACCCAAAAGCTAAAAAGTCTACCAAAGATACCTTACTAAATGATGAGAATAGTGTCCAAAGTTCAAGGTCTGAAATGTTACATAAAAAAATGTATAGTGAAAATTCCACAATGACTCAATTCAGGATGATTCCATAACCCTATATTACAAAGGCTATATCTCCGAAATTATAAGACCTTAGGTGCTAAATTTTTAACCCAGCGTACCTTGATCTATGTAATAAATATCCTCTAAGCCATTCCTTCTGAATCATTGTATAAAAAAAGGTATAGAGAAAATTCCACAGTGTCTCAGATTAGCAGTGAAACCCCAAGACCTTGAGCTCAGATACCATATGTTAAGAACCGAATATCAATATAGCATAGAAAAACCTCAGAATAAGTACTCAACGCCTTGAAAAAGAGAAAATTTTAGATAATAATCCTCTTCGAGGGGGAAACCTCCTTTTACCCCACATAAATGTTCAAGTACAAGATGATTCCAAATGAAAATGTCTCCTTGGTATATATAGGAGACTAGGACGTATAATTACAACTAATGGAATAAAGCCGACATAAATAAAATAACATTACCAATTTAATATGCCCCAATTAAGGGGTAATGAGCCAATAGTAGAGCTTAACAACTCCATAAATGAGTTTCTGGATTGAATCCTACTATCTATGATCTACTAAAAATGGATTCGATGTTGTTAGGATTGATGGATCCTTGGTTTCTTTCTTATGAAGTATTTTGGAAACATAATTGGAGTCTCTCTTATTCAACAATGAGTGTGATGTGTGTAATTTGGTCACATAGGGTTCTCACCTAAGCACAATTTGTTTCCTATTGACCATATTCAGATATTAGCAACACGAGAAATTCCACAAGACAATAATAATGGTACTCTCAAGTTTATTCAGGTATTTAATATTATTTTGGATTATAAGAACTATATAATCCATTAAACCTACCTTGACATCATTGAAATCCATCTTCCAACAACTTAATTTTTTCCATATGATCAGAGCTTGCTTGGTAGGGGCATAAGAAATTGCATTAGAGGTTGGGGTTTACTAGTTTCACAAAAACTAATTTCCAAGGAAGAAGAAATATTTCAATGTAATCAAGGTGAAAATGGGCAGGATAGGACTCACATTGGTACATATTCTCAATCAAAGTGTGTGTATCACTAGTTGTTCACCACATGGTGGTAGCCACAACTAACAGGCATATAAATGTGATTGATATCTGTAACATTTCATAACCTGAACAACGAATAGAATAATTATTGAAGTATCAAATCAGATGTGTTCATTTCTATCTAAATAGTATAGGGGTTAGTGGTTGGTAACAACAAGAAGAGGTTATACTAGTATTCAAAATTGTAGCATTATAATTCGATAGAGATGGTCATTTGTTGGTTGTAGCATCAAGCTACACATTTGAGGATGATGATACATCGCATGAGACAAATTCTATTTTTATGAAGACAAAGTGAAACCAAATCCCAAATCGTATGATGCACCTCCATGAGGCCCCTATACATTATAATTTTTTTATTTTATTTTTCTTTCTAGTAGAA
>SNQJ01S0022976.1:138167-169532 GCA_010110895.2 Picea sitchensis | reverse complement strand
TTTTTCTTGATGTGAACCCTTGAAGAAAGTCTGGTAGTGAATTTCGGTAGCACAAAGGTTTGGGTAATGGACCCAAGTTTGTTTGATGTATAATGGTATGAGTTTTGATATATTTAAAGGTAATACTATTATATATGGATAGTACATGTCATGCCATTTTCGGTGGTATGTGGAACGTCACATAAATCCTCACAATTAGATATTTACGGCCACGTGAAGTTGGAGAACCCTCATGAGTCATTTAGAAGCCCCAAAAGGTCCAAGTAGTCAAAGTGGTTGCAAATAAGAAATTATTTAAATAATATATTTAATGGAGAAATTACTAAGTGGACAAGTGGTTAGAAGTGGGTTAACCCTAAAATAAGGAAAGTGGTTTAAGATGGTTAGAAGGTAACCCATTGAGGAAGCTACATAAAACTATAAGAAATTATTTAAATAATAAAGTGAAGTTATGAGTGTAATATAATTCAAAGTGGATACAAAAGAAATTATTTAAATAATAAAGTTAATGGAGAAATTACTAAGTGGACAAGTGGTTATAAGTGGGTTATCCCTAAAATAAGGAAAGTGGTTTAAGATGATTAGAAGGTAACCCCTTTAGGAAGTTACATAAAAGTATAAATAAGAGGCAAGGGTCTCTCATTTTAATAAAACTTGAGAATATTGAATATCTACAAGTGACTGAGGTAACCAAAGGATATCTAAGGCGAATTTCAGAGGGAAGGTGAAGTAGAGAAAACAAAAATTCAACGGAGGATAAATTCTTTTGATGATGCTTTCTAAGGTATGTTATTTATAGGTCATCTCACCATTTTCACGATAAAAGTTTTATATAATGATTCAAATGGTGAAATACGAAGGCCATTGAGGAAACATATCCAAGTAGCTGTGATAAAAATTTTGGTGTGTAGGTCTTTGTATTTTTGGAGTTACACTACGTGGAAAATAGGGTTTGTGGCTAGTCCTGAAACTAGTCTAAAACATGTGTTTTGGGTAAAAATGTCATAACTTCTTCATAATAGATCCAAATTAAGTAAGAAAAAATGTATTGGTTATAGTATAGTCTATAGTATGTTTTGTACCATTTTCAGATCTATACAGAAAATATTCTGTGTGGGGCATTCTCTACAAGTTCGATCTCTAGAATAAGCCAAAATTGAACAAGGTATGTCATTTTTGCTATAACTCCTTTTCTGAGAGGTTCCAAGTAGTGAAATATGGAGGAATTGCTTAAAAGAACCTGAAGAACATTGTGTACCATTTTTAGATCTTTATTCATTATAGATACATAGTTATGATTATTGCAAGTTAGGTTTGTTGACTAATCCAAAATTAGTCATGTGAGACTAAAGTAAATTTTGATGAAAAATCTAGTCTCTTGTTGTTAAAGTTAAGGAAGGTTTGCAGGTATGTGATCATATACAATAGGTATGTTAAAAAGTTACAAATTAGATTTGGATGATGAAATTGATTAGGGATTTTGGTTGAGGTACATGTTGGATACCTGGTTGAGACAAGTAGTTGATGAGTTGGCACATACATGAGGTGTATAATTGATGATGTTGGTACATCTTGATGAGCCATAGTTAATGAGTAGTTGATGCATGATTGGTACATACTTGGTACATGGTTGGAGACACTTGTTAGTAGTATTGTTGACACATGGTTTATGGATGATGTAGCATACTTGTCTTGGTATATTATTAGAAGAACATATTGATCTTGGTGATGATTATGAGTTGTTGTGTTATGCTTGGTTGATATAGATCTTGGTGATATTGTGCATATGGTTGATTGTTGTCTTGGTGATTGATATTGGTGATTAGATCTGATTTGGTTCATAAGATTGATGAGATAGGTTGTTTGGACAAGTTATTTTGACAGGCTATTTGTACAAGTTTGGTGCATGGTTGATGCATTTGTTTATGGTACAGGTTGAGGTACATGATGATGTATCGTACATGTTGGCACAAGTTATTGGTACAGGTTGTTTGGTGCAGGTTGATTGGTATATGTTTACAACAATATATATCACAGTGATAGTGTGATAGTGGTGTTGACGATTAAAATCGCAACGAAGAACTCTGCCTGCAAATGATTGCTAAGATCTATTATTTATTTATGATAATAATAATAAACTAGTAGTGTGACCCCCTTGTAGACTAGAGGCGCAAAGATAGACGTGTTACACTTATATGTTGTTGTTGTTATGATGTTTCTTACACAATCCTATACAGTTGATGATATAATATTGATTTCATTTGATATGACAAATGGTTGGTTGATGCATTGTTGCTAAAAGTTGTTAATGATTTACTCTCAATACAAGCAAGGGCTATGGGTATGAGGATGATGTTGTTTTACCGCTACTATGTCATGCTATGTTATAACATTGATTAAAAATATTATACATGATTCTATGAAAAGAGATAATATGATTATATGGGAGCTAGCTCAAAACAAAAGGAAAAAATATGGATANTGGTACATGGTTGGAGACACTTGTTAGTAGTATTGTTGACACATGGTTTATGGATGATGTAGCATACTTGTCTTGGTATATTATTAGAAGAACATATTGATCTTGGTGATGATTATGAGTTGTTGTGTTATGCTTGGTTGATATAGATCTTGGTGATATTGTGCATATGGTTGATTGTTGTCTTGGTGATTGATATTGGTGATTAGATCTGATTTGGTTCATAAGATTGATGAGATAGGTTGTTTGGACAAGTTATTTTGACAGGCTATTTGTACAAGTTTGGTGCATGGTTGATGCATTTGTTTATGGTACAGGTTGAGGTACATGATGATGTATCGTACATGTTGGCACAAGTTATTGGTACAGGTTGTTTGGTGCAGGTTGATTGGTATATGTTTACAACAATATATATCACAGTGATAGTGTGATAGTGGTGTTGACGATTAAAATCGCAACGAAGAACTCTGCCTGCAAATGATTGCTAAGATCTATTATTTATTTATGATAATAATAATAAACTAGTAGTGTGACCCCCTTGTAGACTAGAGGCGCAAAGATAGACGTGTTACACTTATATGTTGTTGTTGTTATGATGTTTCTTACACAATCCTATACAGTTGATGATATAATATTGATTTCATTTGATATGACAAATGGTTGGTTGATGCATTGTTGCTAAAAGTTGTTAATGATTTACTCTCAATACAAGCAAGGGCTATGGGTATGAGGATGATGTTGTTTTACCGCTACTATGTCATGCTATGTTATAACATTGATTAAAAATATTATACATGATTCTATGAAAAGAGATAATATGATTATATGGGAGCTAGCTCAAAACAAAAGGAAAAAATATGGATAAATCCTAAAGCTATGGAAAAAGGCTTACATATAAACCTTGAATGTATATGTTTAATAGTGACAAATTTGAATGTTGGACCTAGCTGCTATACTATGCATTGCGTTAAAGGATCATGAATTTTTTTTTATATGATTATATGGGAAGCGCATGTGGTAATAATAACATATGATTATTATTGAAGTTATGACATGTTTCAGGTGGTGCACTATACAAAGGATATGGCATTGAATTATAGATTGGATATGGTTTGAATTTAATGGTTGATGTTATGTTAATGGGTTGGCTCGGACGTGAAATTGAATAGGGAAAGGTGAGGAAGTGACGCGCATTTACTGCACGTCACTCCAAAACCCCCTTGAGCTCATCATCCTAGCCATAGTTGTAGTTTTCTCTCTTGGTTGTGGAAGCTCACGATTTCAGGTTTTGGAAAAGGAAAAATCAAACCAGCTCGTCATTGAAGCAATTTTTCATAGGTATGGATCTTTTCTTTCCATCCATGATGGTCTCTCTGTATTATGAATCAAATGGTGGCTGAGGATTGCATGGGTTTTTGTGTCTTTCTTGATTTTTCGACCAGGTATTCAATACTATGTTATCTTGTTCTATGTGATTACCGTGGAATGTTGGCATTTTGAAGGGATTTAATGGGCGTTATTGATTGTGAAGTTTGCGTAATGGTTATTGGTTTAAAATAAAATGGTGGTCATATTGGGGTTTATTCTGGTTCTCTGTGAAATAATTTCAATAATGCAAACAAGTTTTGAGTTTTATTCGCATGGGGTTTTACCACCAGTCTGGGTATTAGTTGTTGAAACCCCTTTTTCATCTCGGTCGATTGTTGTGATTCATTATCTAGGTTGTAATGCAATTGTCGATAGTGGTATGGTTCTTTCTCTCTTTGGATAATCCCCAAGCTATTGTTGTTATGGATTTTCCTATTGTCACTATCGCCAAAGTTCCAGAGTCCAATCATGTTTTTCCCAGAATGTTAAATGGATGCCTGTGTATGTATTGAATGGCTACGAGTTGTGCTCCAACATTCTTTTCACAAGAGTATTAACACTCGTTCCTCTCATATCTATTATAATGGCCAAATGTTATGTTTTGAATCCACATTGTCAATTGTTTTTCGAAAGTTATCGACCTCCTCGATGTTGGGAAGAGACACGGTCTCTCTGTGTTTTCGAGGATTATTCATTGTTTAAATCAACCCTCATTTCCTCTCTGCAATAAATTTTTAGAGGAATATTGATGCAGGAGAATCTCCAACAAAGAAAGCACAAGTGGAGGACAGCTGGATATACACCAACACGCATTTTGAGAATATTTTGAATTCAAAAGATGAAACATTAATGTAATATCTGAAAATATATATATGCTTTTAATGTTTTGGGCATTGTAATGCAAATATTGAGCATTGCTCTCATCTGCCGATTCTGAACAATTAATGTAATCAATGTAAAGTAGTTGTAGAGATTTTAATTCGATAAGATAACTTAGAGTTGTAGGAGGGTAGACTTAAGGAGACTCCCTGGTAGTTGTATTGTATATTCATTCTCTCAAATTGTGATTGTAAGTTGTAGAGCAAGAGAGAGTAGACGAGAAAAAATATTGTAGAAGTTGTATGAGCAGATAGTTGTTGTTGTAGAAAACCATGTACCAATGCACTTGGATTAATATAAGAATGCTTTGATCCAATTTCATGGTGTTTTATGAATCCTATTTACATCTATTGAATGGTATGTTTACAGTTTAATTTTAGTCTCTGTTGTGCATTTGTTTCAATGATTTATGTGTGATTTCATGTTGAATGTATGAAGTCTATGAGAGGGAGAGTATGAGTTTCAATTTCTTCTCTTCCTGAGAAATCCTTGCAAGGAGTGTAGTGAAAGTCCGCAAGGGGTGAGTTGATAGTTTCTGAGTTTTATCTCAGAAAGCTTAGGAGGGATACCATTGATATTATACCAGTGGAGGTGCAAGTGTATCATAGAGCCATGCATGGTGTACGCAGGCTAGGTTAAGTCTTAGAATTTTCCAACCCAAGTGAGTGGTCGAAGAATTTTTTTCGCAAGGAGTGTACATATTTGGAAGGTTTCAGACAATAAAAGATTATCGTGAAGGCCGCAACGAGTGCATGGAAGAATTCCTTAGAATACTAGAGTTTTCAGTGAATACCAAGCTCAAGAAGGATATATACTTCAAAGATTTCAAAGGGAGGATGAGGTTTTAAGTCACCTCACAGAAACCAAGATCGGGAGAGATAACAACCGTTAGATATGAAGGGACAAGAGCCGTTGATTTGGTTCTTGAATTTCGACATTTCAGGAGTTGGGAGGATGGAGGAAACTCCTACCTAGAATTCACGAGTTGCGAAGTCTCGACTTCACAAAGAAAGAATAAGGACCAATAGATCATGGGAGGTTCAGAACTGTAGATCTGTGGCAAGGAAGATGTGATTTTAGACTTCAGGAAAAAGGGAGAACAATTGTATCGCGGACTCATGAGTCACGAAATCCCAATTTTCTTAGAGATGGACCCTAGGGTTCGACTAGAGGACCTATGGTGGATGCATAAATAAGGATATAAGGACCGTTATCCCATTTTGAGGTTTCTGGAATAGGAGGATTCAGGGTGACTCATAGTAGGAATCCAGAAATTGTGAAACGTGAAGTCACGAGCTTGAAGGGCAATTTTGGATTAAATTAGTGGTCATGTCGGTGGTCACATGATGTGGAGGTTCCTGCCTAGCGCTTTTTCATGTAGGTGTAAATTCTAGAAGGACCTGTAGTTTTATATGCATTGAAGGTTCCTATGGGAACTAAAGAGCCATTTTGGTTCAAAGGAATACAAAGATCCATAGATCGGGAGGGCAACAGACCCCTATAGGAGGAGTCAGTTGGGGGTGGTGCATCAAGTGGTATCAAAGCTAACAAATTTCATTTTCTATAAGAGGGCAGACCGGGGTAGTTGTGATTTGAATTCTGTGTGGACAGATTGAAACAATGTCACTGAGAAGACGTCAAGAGAGAGCTATGCGCGATCCAGCTGTGGAAAGAGAAATGAGAGAAATTTGTGCCCGATTGGATGCCACGGAGACAAAAAAGAGACAAACACTTGATACTAAATATATAAATGAATCCAAAAGTGAGAACGAATTTGGAGTCGAAGAAGAAGTTGTAGTCAAAGATGTTGCAAAGGAACGTCTATTCAAAGTTGTTGTGAGGATAGGTGCCAGAGAAAATATTGACATCTCGATGTATGAAGGTAAGTTAGACATTGAGGAGCTGCTAGATTGGTTTAGAGCTCTAGACAAATACTTCAACTATGAGGATATCGAAGAAGATAAGAAATTTAAGCCCGTTGTCACTAGAATGAAAGGACATGCAACATTGTGGTGGGATGAACTGCACACTGACAGGAATTGTAAAGGAAAACAAAGAATCAAAAGTTGCGACAAAATGGTAGCAAATATGAAATCCAAATTCATACCCATGGATTATCAAATAAATTTGTTTCGAAGAATTGAGAATTTGAGGCAGAAAGGGATGACAGTAAAGGAATATACTGAGGAATTTTACAGGTTAAATATCAGAGCTGGTCATCATGAGAGTGATGATGAAAAGGTCACCAGATATATGAATGGCCTACAATATGAGATTCAGGATGATATGAACATGGTGACAATTAGGAATGTATAAGATGTTTATCAGATTGCTTCAAAGGAAGAAGTAAAATTCACCGTAAAGCAAGGTCAAATGGGTAGTGGTAGAAGTCAGAGCAGAGGCAAAGAAATTTCCCAGGACAGAGTACAGAATCCCAAGAATGAAGAGAAGAAACCACATAACCACCCAGAAAGGGGAGGAATCTCACAAGGAGGGAAATATGTCAATAGGAACACTTTTCCTAGAGGAAGAGGAAGAGGAAGAGGTAGATGAGGTGAAATAAAGTGTTTTGTCTGTGGAAAAATCGAACACAAATATTGGGAATGTCATGATAGAAAAGGAGATGGAGGAGGCAAAGATCACATTTTAGAAGAGCAAAGGCGAAATGTTGAGGGAGAAGATGCAGAAGGTGGAAGATCCTTAATGATGAGGGAAATTCTCTTGAAGCCAGAGAAAGAAATGGAGAATCCAGTCCAGAGGAGCATGCTTTTTAGGACTGCTTGCAATACCAAAGATAGGGTATGCAAGGTGATAGTTGATAGTGGAACCATGGATAATCTAGCATCCACAGAAATGGTAGAGAAGTTGTAATTGGAAACAGTTGCACATCCAAGCCCATATAAAATTTTGTGGTTGCAAAAAGGATATCAGGTAACAATCACTAAACAATGTTTAGTTGAATTTAAGATAGGGGGTTATAGAGATGATATATTAGGTGATGTAATTTCCATGGATGTCTGTCATATTTTGTTGGAAAGGCCTTGGAAATATGACATAAATGTTGTCCATGAAGGACGAAAGAACACCTATACCTTGGAGAAGAATGGTAGGATGCATATGCTGCTACCAATTGAAGACAAGAAGGTGAAAGAAGAAGCAAGCAATACTTTACTTCTCATGAGTGGGAAGGAACTTCTGGATGAAGTCAAGAAAGAAAATGAAATGCAGTTTTTTGTGGTTAGAAAACCTAGAGTCATTTTGACCAGTACTTTGATGAATGATCCACCTGAGGAAATTCAGGAACTGGTGGAGAATTTCGTTGATATAGTGGTCGACGATTTACTTTGTTCGTTGTCTCCCATCAGAAGTATAAGACATCACATCGACCTTATACCAGGGGCGAGTTTTCCAAATAAAGAAGCATACATATTGATGCCGCAAGAGAATGAAGAAGTCAAGAAGCAAGTCCAAGATTTGATGGACAAAGGGTTGATTATAGAAATCTTGAGTCCATGCGTTGTACTAACAATGTTAAGTCCGAATAAGGATGGTAGATGGATAATGTGTATAGACTCAAGGGCTATAAACAAAATCACCATTGGGTATAAATTTCCTTTACCCAGGATGGATGACTTGATGGATTTCTTGAGTGGAGCAAAGTTTTTTTCAAAAATTGATTTGAAAAGCGCATATCATCAGATTAGAATGAGGGAAGGTGATGAATGGAAGACAAAATTCAAGACGAATGAAGGGTTGTATGAATGGATTGTCATGCCATTTGGTTTGAGAAATGTGCCAAGTAATTTTATGAGATTCATGAATGAAGTCTTGAAATATTTCATTGGGAAGTTTGTAATTGTGTATCTTGATGATATATTGATGAGGAAGAGCATTTGATACATTTAACTCTAGTGATGAGGAGGTTGTAGCAAGAGAAGTTGCCGATAAATGTGAAGAAGTCATCTTTCATGAAAAAAAACTCATTTATTTGGGTTTTGTGGTCTCTTCGAATGAGTTGAAGATGGATCCTGAGAAGGTAAGAGAAATCAAAGAATGGACATCACCAAGGAATATCTTTGAAGTCAGAAGATTCCATGGACTAGCCAGTTTTTATAGGAAGTTCATGAGAAATTTTAGTGGGACTTGTGCATCAATGATGGACACAATCAAGAAGAGACATAAATCTTTTCATTGGACATAGGAATTGGAGAAAAGTTTCAATTTGTTGAAAGAGAAGATAATTGGACAGACAGTTATGGTTTTGCCAGATTTTAGTAAAACATTTCAAGTGAGATGTGACACAAGTGGATTTTCTATTGGAGCAGTCTTAAGTCAAGACAATAGATCAGTTGCATACTTCAGTGAGAAGCTGAACGAGACCAAGATGAAATATTCCACGTATGATAAGGATTTTTATGTAGTCATACAAGCACTAAAGAAATGGAGGAACTAATTGGTTCCAAAAGAGTTTTTTTGTATAGAGACAACCAGGCCTTACAGTTTATAAGCAGACAGGAAAAACTGAACTAGAAACATGCAAAATGGGTTGAATTTATGCAAAACTTTACTTTTGTTATAAAGCACATTTCTGGAAATTCTAACAAGGTTGATGTGCGTTGAGCAGGAAATGTTTGATTCTGCAGGAGTTTCGTGTGAATACCTTAGGTTTTGATATCCTTAAGGACATGTATAGAGATGATTCAGATTTTAGGGACGCTTATGAAGCATGTGATAATACTATTCTTAGAGACATAAGCCAATGGTTTGAATACTTGATTCAGGATGGACTGTTGTTTAAAGGAAATCAATTGTGTATCCCAAGAAGTTCTATGAGAGAAAACCTTTTGAAGGAAAAACATAGTGGGGGATTGGCTAGACACTTCGGACATGATAAAACATTTGTACAACTAAAAAATTTCTATTATTGGCCAAGGATGAGGATGGATCTCAAGAAATTCATCAATAGATGTAGAATTTCTCCATCACGTAAAGGGGAAAAGACAAAATACATGGTTGTATCAACCATTGTCAATACCAGAGAGGTCGTTGGACACAATAAGCATGGATTTTGTGTTAGGACTTTTGAGGAAACAAAGAGGTTGTGATTCCATATTCGTGGTAGTCGACAAATTCTCAAAAATGGCACATTTAATTTCGTGTCAGAAAACCAGTGATGCAACACACATTGCAAATATGTTTTTCAAGGAAGTTGTTCAAATTCATGGTTTACCCAAGAGTATTGTTTCAGACAGAGATACCAAATTTGTTGGTCATTTTTGGAGGACACTATGGAAGAAGTTGGGAATGAATATATATTTTATCTCAGAATATCACCCTTAGATGGATGGACAGACTGAGGTAGTAAATCAAAGTTTGGGAGACTTATTGAGGAGTTTAGTAGCTAAACATCATAGTCAGTGGGATCAGATTTTGCATAAAGCATAATTTTCATATAATGACTCACCTAACAGAAGCACAAGACAAAGCCCATTCTAGATAATGTACGGAATGCAGCTAAGAGGAGTATCTAAGTTGAGAGACTTAGAGAAAAATGAGTTCAGGAGTGTTGGAGTGGAAGATTTTTCAGCAGAGATGCAAGACCTCCACAGGAGGATTAAAGAGCAGTTGCAGAATTCCAACCAGGAATACAAGCGCAGAGCAGATCAACACGAGAGAGAGATTCAGTTCAAAGTGGGAGATTTAGTTTTAGCACACCTCATAAAATAAATATTCCCAAGGTGAACGTATAAAAAAATGAAGATGAAAAAAATAGGGCTGTGTAATATTTTACGAAAATTTGAGGCAAATTATTATGAGATAGAATTGCCAGATGGTGTGGGAATATCACCCATATTCAACATAGCATATCTCTATCCTTATAGAGAAGAATAAGTGACAGGGGAAGAGAATCATAGGGAATTTCATTGGGTCAAGCAGATGCCTGTAGCTGAAAATCCACATATGGAAAAGATCCTTGATCAAAGAGTTAGCAAGAAGACCCAGCGGAAGACATATTTTGAATATTTGGTAAAGTGGAAAGGACACCCTATTGAATATTCTAGTTGGGTAAGTGAAGAAGATATCCAGAAACACAGACAGACTATGCAGGAGCTCATGGATAGGAGTCCATGAATTTTTCAGCCAGAGGAGTATGACGCAAGAGCATCGCCAACAAAGCAAGCACAAGTGGAGGACAACTAGATTTACACCAGCGCGCATTTTCAAAATGTTTTGAATTCAAAAGATGAAACATTAATGTAATATCTGAAAAGATATATATGTTTTTAATGTTTTGGGGATTGTAATGTAAATCTTGATCTTTTCTCTCATCTGTCAGTTGTGAACAATTAATGTAATCAATGTAATGTAGTTGTAGAGATTTTAATTCGATAAGATAGCTTAGATTTGTAGGAGGGGAAACTTAAGGAGACTCCCTCATAGTTGTATTGTATATTCATTCTCTCAAATTGTAATTTTAAGTTGTAGAGCAAGAGAGAGCAGAGGAGAACATAGATTATAGAAGTTGTATGCGAAGATAGTTGTTGCTGTAGAAAACCATGTACATATGCACTTGGATTAATATAAGAATGTTTTTATCCAATTTCATCGTGTTTTATGAATCCTGTTTAAATCATTGAATGGTATGTTTATAGTTTAATTCCAGTCTCTATTTTGCATTTGTTTCAATTATTTATGTGTGATTTCATGTTGAATGTATGAAGTCTGTCATGAGAGGGAGAGTATGAGTTTCAATTTATTTTCTTCCTACAAAATCCCTGCAAGGAGTGAAGTGAAAGTCCGCAAGGGGTGCATTGAGAGTTTCTTAGTTTTATCTCAGAAAACTCAGGAGGGATATTGTTGATCTTATACCAGTGGAGGTGCAAGTGTAGCGCAGATCCATGCAAGGTGTGCATAGGCTAGGTCAAGTCTTAAACTTTTCCAACCCAAGTTAGTGTTTGAAGAATTGTTGTCACAAGGAGTGCGCAGAGCTGGAATGTTTTAGACAATCAGATATTATCATGAATGTCGCAAGGAGTGCGTGCAAGAATTCCTTAGAATCCTAGAGTTTGCAGTGAAGACCAAGCTCAGGAAGGATAGACACTTCGAAGAGTTATAAGGGAGGATGAGGTTTGAAGTCACCTCACATAAATCAAGCTCAGGAGATATCAAAGCCATCATCTTGGAAGGGATGAGAGTCGTTGATTTGGTGCTTGAATTTCGGCATTTCAAGAGTTGGGAGCATGGAGGAAACTTCTACCTAGAAGTCACGAGTTGTGAAGTCCAGACTTTGTGAAGCAATAATATAGACTGTCAGATCGCAGGAGGTTCAGAACTATAGATATGTGGCAAGGAAGACGTGAGTTTAGACTTAGGGAAAAAAGGAGAAGAGTTGTATCACAGTCTCACGAGTCGTGAAATCCCAACACGCTCAAAGGTGGACCCCAAGGTTCGGTTGGAGGACACATGGTGGATGCATAAGGAAGGAGCTAAAGACTGCTAGCCCATTTCAGAGTTTCAGGAATAGGAGGAGTCAGGGTGACTCACAGAAGGAATTCTGAAATCATGAAATGCAAAGTCACGAGCTTGAAGGGCCATTTTTTATTAAGTCGGTGGTCACGTCAGTGGTCACATGGTGTGGAGGTTCGCACCTAGCACTTTTTTGCACAGGCGAAACTTCTAGAAGGACCTATGGTTTTATATGAATTGAAGGTTCTTGTGGGAACTAAAGAGCCATTTTGGTTTATAGGAATGCAATGATCCATAGACCAGGAGGTCAGGAGACCCCTATAGGAGGAGTTTGTTGGGGGTGTTGCATCAAATATGTGTGTTCCTGGGTTGTTAACTTTGAATTGCCTTGTTTCTACTCGGGCATTTTATTTATGGCTCTGTCAATATCGTGGGGTTATAATTTGAAATATTTTTGTGTTTCCAAAAGAGCAGGACTTTCTGTTTTCTTGATATTATACTTGTTTACCTATGTTTGCTTCTAGGTGGTAATTTCTTTTAAGAGGTAAAAGGATTTTAGTCTCTCTACTTTTTTAAGATTAATCGGATTTCTAAAGAACTTGACTTGGTTCCATTGAGCCCAACTTGATTCTGTTTTCTTGGGGCACCTTATGGGGTTTGCCAAGATTTTTTTACCAATTAAATGACTGTGGTAATTTTTTCAAGAGAACGTGGGCTCTCTAACTTCAAGACCATTTATGGATCGAGTCTCTATTTTTTTTCTTTGTGATTAATTTGTATGGGTGAATTACAACCCGAGAGATTTCCATTTTGTTGACTGTGATATTTCCACTCATCACTATGATAAATCATAACATGATCATGATTCTATTAAAGTTTAAAAGACACACATGTGTATGGTTTGTTTCTTTTCTCTTCTGGCATTATATGGTTCTGTCTGTTATGGATCATTTCTTTTAAAGGGAATTATGTACATGTTAATGCACATGGATATCAATCTTAGGGATACATGATTTTGGTTAAGTATTGTTGTCATATTAATATTGGTATCGATGATTATATGGTTAAAAACCTATGTGTATGATAGGTTCAACGAACATGCTCTTGAGTTTGACCAGATTTAAAAGGGACCCGTGGGTGATTAAATTGGGCCCGATTATTGTTTGATGACAGTTGACTATTGGTGGTTAACACTGAGTCTATTATTATTTGATTTCCAGGGATGAATATTGGATATAGATAATGAGAATCACTATTCATATTTTGTTTATTTTAAAAGAAGAGATCAACATGCAGGACTGTGGCTCAAATGGTTATGTTGTTACTGTGGAATTGGAAATGATTTTCATAGTCATTATGTAGGATGCTCAGATTGATATAAATTAAAGAATTCTAGGAATTTTTTTTTTTTTTCTTTATTAAAGACAACAAGCAATCTGTATACAATTGAGGAACAATTAAATGTTTTTGGTCTTGGAAGTGGATATTTTTTGGATTGAAATTGAAACAAAGTTATCAATGTTGGTTGATTTAATTTATTTTATGAATAATATATGTATAATTCCCTCTCATTTTCTCAATTTTCGCTCATTATAAATCCCCCCATGATCCCAAATTCATTTTCCATGCCCTTTTCACTAAAATAAAATTAAAAATATGTATGGCAGTGATAAAAAATCACATAGATATAGATGGAAACTGATATATTTTGGTGTTGTTTGCACAGTAAGTTATTTAATGAATTGTCAAGTAGTAATTGTGTTCTTACTCCCTATCATGATATCACTTTTTTTCTTATTACAATCCCCCCAAATATCCCATGAACCTTATTTCACCCTCTGCTCATTTGGAAATTATTAAATAAATTATATGGGTTGGATTTCATGGGTCTTATGTTAATTTCTTAGCCAATTTTTTTTCCATATTAATATAATGTCATGTATGGTCTATTAAGAGCTAGTTGTTAATAATTGTTGCATACAAGATGAGCTTATTCAACAGAGGCATTCATGGACAAAACAATAGGGGAAGATGTAATTGGAACATAGGGCCTATATAAGGCCCATATTCTCAATACATTTCGATGGCGATCCTAAGGAGTTGAACCATATTTTTAAAGATGGGTTTTTCAATTGGATTGGGAAAGGGATAGTTCAACCTAGACAAGAGAGGCCTCCCTTCCATCCCCAAAATGTTCCTGGTATCCCTGTGCCTCCCCATGTATCTTTGCAATCTAAATTTCCCGAGAATGATGGATGTCAAGAGATTTTTCACCCAGTATTCTCCCACCATCATGGTAGGCAAAAATTTTCATTACCTCCTCCTCCACATGTAAACCAAAATGTTCAAATTTCCCCTACACACTCACTTGTACAGTCCTCCCATGCAAGAAACCGACTCAAAATCGAGGCTCACCATGTGCATGACAAAGGTAAAGATCATGTTTCTCCATCCTCTCCTTCAAGTGACTCATCCGTGTCAGTGTCCTCCCATATGTACTTGAGGGACAAATTCTCCCATGTCATTAGTGATATCAAACCTCAATATTCCACCCAACCTAAGACTATTTCTGGGAAGTCCAAAGGGGAAAACAGTGCCAAAGGAGTAATTGCATCACAAAGTGGAAAATATGGATTTTGATTGTGTATTTATAATTGATTTATTGAGGACAGTGGACTGCAAAAAAATTTGGAGAACAAACTGTTTTTTGGGATATTGTGGATATTTACATGTTATTGATATAATTTGAAATATTTCTGATATTTAAATTTTAAATTGTGGAAATAATTATGGAGCCACAAGGAGGCATGTGTTAATTGGTTTTCTAATTATGTTTATTTTTGTTAAGAAATAAAAGGGAGTCACAAGGGGTCCCACCTACTTAGCTATTATTTAATAAAATACCCTTTATTGTTATTATTATTATTATTATTATTATTATTATTATTATTATTATTACTTCCCCTAAACTAAAGATTAGTTAAGTTTTAGTTAACTTAACTAAATGAGGTATTTGAACTACTTCAACTAATTTGGAATGCATAAAATCCAAATGAGAAGGAAGAACAAGGGGAGAATAGAAGGATAAAGCATACTAAGGTTTTCTCTTGAGTTTTATTGAGATAGTTCAGTTTTCATTCATGTAAATGTGTTGATCCTGCATAGAATAGATATAGCTAAACAATAATACCCACATTTTTAGAGAGAATTGAAAAAGGAAGAAGAAGGAGAGAAAGAATGGAAGAATTCTAATTAACCGTTGTGAATAATGAATAATTTACACATGATATAGTCTGTATAACTCAATGAGTTCGACTTGAGGTGAACCAAGTCACCATAGTGGTGGTATAGAGTGATTTGGACACACACCCATAATTACGGAAGTGAACTTCCACCTATTCTAGTCTCTGAGGCAGCTACCAGAGTGAACTGCCACCTAGTTGAGTTAAGTAGTCAACTAGTCTTCAGTTAACTGACTGAACAGAGAGTAGTGAGGAGTTAACTCAAGGAATCAAGGCTAATGTACCAATCTGGTGATGATACCAAGGCAAGGTTGAATTATCATGGTGATGATCCCAATGTTGCATGATGATGATCCCAATGCAACATCTAAACTCAACTCGACTAGTCAAACTAAAGTGTGAACTGAAAGAGAATATTCTCCATGTGGAATATTCTCTCCTAAAATATAGGAGACTGGATAATGACTAATTATGACTAATAAAAAAAAATAGGAAAAAGAAATCTTAGGTGTGTGTGAAGT
Source organism: Picea sitchensis (assembly GCA_010110895.2). NCBI lineage: Eukaryota > Viridiplantae > Streptophyta > Pinopsida > Pinales > Pinaceae > Picea > Picea sitchensis. The sequence goes on along the minus strand of SNQJ01S0022976.1, from coordinate 153,576 downwards.
AACTCCAACACCCCCCCTGAACATCACTATGGTGAAAATTAAGATTGGGTCCCGGCAACGAGGCCATGTTAGGTACCCAAGTACAAAATATACATTGAAAATAAAGTGAGGAAAGAGGGAAAACCTCATGGGAAAACCCTCCCCTCAAGGTACAATGTATGTAAAAGGAAGAACTACAATTGCTAGGCATGTGTGTCCTTCACTCCAAGACAACCTCACACGGAATGGAATTTCTGCTCAGTGAAGGTATTGGTGAAAATGTCTGTCGTATGTTCTACTGAAGGACACAACTTTAAGTCGATGATCCCCTCATGTACTAAGTCCTGGATGTAGTGCATGTGGATATCGATGTGCTTCATCTTCTGCCTATGAACTGGATCTCTGCAGAACTTGAGAGTGCTCTGGTTGTCACACCAGATGACAATCAGCTGATGAAACTGAAAGCCCAACTCAGTGAGAAAATGTTGTAGTCACATAGCCTGAATGGTTATGTTAACTACCCCTCTATACTCTGCCTCGACTGAAGATAGAGAAATGGCAGTTGGCTTCTTGCTCAACCAACAGATAGGCCCGGAATCAAGACTAAGTGAGTAACCAGATGTGGGCTTGTGATCAATGTTATCTCCATCTCAGTCGGAATCAGTAAACCCAATGAGATCTAATGTAGATTATGTTGCATAATGAATCCAAAAGGTGATGGTGCCCTGTACATATCAAATGATACGCTTTGTAGCCTTCCAATGTAGCTCGTGTGGCTCCTGCATGAACCTGGAAACTGCACCAACTGCATATGAGAGGTTTGGTCTGCAGTGTGTGAGACACAAAAATCTCTCCACTAGATGTCTATACAATGTGTTTTCAACCAGTAGAGTCTCCCCACCATCCTCAAGTTTGACTCCTGATAGGAAAGGAGTCAGAGCAGACTTGTGGTCTGTCATGTGAAATCTCTCAAGGAGATCATGTGCATACTTGGCTTGAGACAGTTTGATGCCTGATGCATCCTGACTGATCTCAAGTCCAAGGAAGAAGTGTAGTGGACCCATGTCCATCATCAAAAACCTATCATGAAGAATCCTATTGACTATAGCAATCGCTGAAGTCGAACAACCAGTGATAAACAAATCATCAGCATACAGAACTAAAAGTAGAAGTGAATCACCAATCCTGAGCATGTATACATTCAGGTTTGATTTACAATGTACAAAGTTCTATGACAACAGGTAGGAGTCCATCTTTGCATACCATGCCCTCGGAGCCTTCTTGAGGCCATAAAGTGACTTCTTCTATCGACAGACCAAAGATGAGTCTTGCATATATCCCTGGGGATGCTCTATGTAGATCTTCTCAGAGATATCACCATGAAGAAATGCATTATTCACATCCATCTGATGGGATTCCCATACCTTTGTTGTCTCAATGGAAAGTGCCAATCATATGGAATCCATATTCTCTACTAGAGTGAAGGTCTCATCATAGTCAATACCATGAACCTGCTGAAATCCTTTGGTAACAAGCCTAGATTTGTATCTATTGATCTATCCATCCGTTGCACTCTTGGTCCTGTAGACCCATCTACATTTGAAAAGTTTCCTCCCAGAAGGAAGGGGAACTAGATCCCAAGTCTAGTTCTTGAGGAGGGAGTTTTACTCCTCCTACAGGGAGGATTCCTAAAAGGGATTTCCAGCAGCCTCTCCATAAGACTGTGGATATAAATCCTGAACCAAGAAAAGATACCTCGAAGGCAATGGTTCAGTGGAAGTGAGTGAAACAGGAGGATCCTCAAAATCAGATCATTCCTCCTAGTATTGGTTGGATCATCGACGAGATCCCCTACATCCTGAAGAGTAGTATGTGCCCACTTGGGCCTCTACTCTGGCTCTGCAACTGCATCTATATGTTCCAACTTTGCATTCGAATGTACTGACTCTGAATATAAATTTGAATCCTCTGATTCCTATGAATCATAACTCCCATCTGAATAAGAGTCGACATGTGCATGATCATCATCTCAGACAAGTGGAAGAGTGAAGGTGTCTGCATGCGACTGTTGAGGTACATGTGAGACACTTTCCTCGAATTGGACAATATGCTCAATGATGATATAGTTTGAGGAAAGATCAATAAGATGATATCCCTTCACACCATCGAGGTATCCAACAAAAATGTACTCTCTTCTCTATGGATCAAGTGCCTTCCTCTTTTAAGAGGGAATCTAGGCCCATGCACGAGAACCAAAAATGAAAAAGTGGGTCACTTCCTGTTTGAGGATGCTCTAAGCCTCGTAGGTGGTCTTATCCTTGACATATCTATGAGGAGATATATTTTGGATGTATGTTGCACAGTTAAGTTCTTCGGCCCATAGTCTCTATGGTAGTGACTTTGCATGCAGCATGCAAGATGACATCTCCTTTAGAGATCTATTTTTCCGCTCAGCAACTCTGTTTTGCTGTGGAGTATAGGGAACTGTGTGTTGCAACTGGATCCCTGACTCATGGCAAAGATTGTGGATCTCATGATTCACATACTCTCCCTCGTTATCATTTTGGAGGACTTTGATCTTATTTCCGAACTGTGTCTCAACCAAAGCTTTGAAATCTTTGAGGTGTTGAAAGACCTCAGATTTTTTCCCGAGAAAGTAGATTCAAGTAAAATGTGAGAAATCATCAACAAACCTCACTTTGTTGATCAATGAATGCGGAAAAGGACCCATGAGGTCACTGTGGATCATTTCTAAAGGTGCAGAAGATTGCTGAGACTTTCCTTTGTCGAATTTCTCTTGAGGGTGTTTTTCGAGAACACATCCCTCACCAGGGATGATTTTAAGGATGGAAATTTATTTTAAAATGTAGAAACCTTGGCGAATATTACTAATCCTTCATATGCCAACTATAAATGTTTGGCGATAATTTTTTTTAAATATTCAAATTCATAAGTATTTTATTGAGTTTTTATAAAATTTTGGCGATTTTTAAGGTAAAATAATTTATCCTATAGAATTTGGGTGAATCATTTTTAAAATAACGAATCTTGTTTTTGGAAAAACCATGGAAAATTAGCCCATGAGCGAAATTTAGCCCCTAAAATCATCCCTGTCCCTCACATACTCCCTTGGAGAAATGGATGTTTGGTAGAACATCAACTAATTTACGCTTGCTAAGTTTTTTCATGTATTTGAAATTCAAATGTCTAAACCTTTCATGCCATATCCTACTACTTTCATCAGCATGAGTAAGCAGTAAAGCATAATCAGGTTCAATGAATTTAGAAAATGTATACAATCTAGACTGATGATTTACCTCACCAGTAGCAACCCTAGAGTTGGTTTGCATGTCATAGATGTACACAAAATTTGGTGTGAATATGAATTTATTTCTGGTGCCATAATTTTTCATCTGATACATGGAGAGAAGGTTGAAATAAATCTTGGGAACATGCAACACATTCTTGAAACTTTCGTTGGTGAATTCAATCCTTCCTTTGCCGGTGACTTCGATAGAAGAGTTGTCCCCGATCAGAATGGGAGGACCTTTGCATGCATCAAAAGATGAATATACTCCTTCTAAGGAAGCCATGTGATGTGATTCTCTTGAATCTACGATCCAAGCATTAGGAGAGGAGTTGATGGCAATCAAGGCATGGCTAGAATTGCCTTTCTTGGAATTTGGATCTTCTGGATTCTTCTTATTTTCACCCTTGGGGATGCGATCTCCAAGGTTATTTTTATAAAGTATCTGAGACATTATTTCTATTTTATTTTAATGTATGCGGATTTCAAATGGAATCCTTTGTGACGGTATGTGCATTTCTCTTGTTTTCTTCGCTTTTCTCCTTTGGATATGGAGGCATCAGTGAAGGGTTTAATGTACCCTTCCTTCTTCATATGTGCATGAGATTTCCTATTATATTTATATTTAGAGTTCTGATATTTTTGGCTGCCATCATGCATAGTGAGTGCATGCTCCCTTCGCCCTTTGATTGCGCCCATGTTGATGAGCTTAGTTTTCTCTTGTGTCGGGGATTCAATAAAGTCCTCAAGAGAAGGCATCTTCCAGGTGGCTCCAGAGGAAAATGTGACAGTATGGAATGTAGATACGAATAGAGATAATTCAAGACCAATCTTGGAAAGAATGGTGAGAACCATTTGTTTCTCCTCCGATTTATCAACCTCGCAAGCTTTGAGTTGCGATAGTAAATCCTTGAATTTTGTAAAGAAATCTTGGATATTCTCGAAGATTTTTGGATCCAATTTGAGAAGCTCCACCTCCAGCATGTGTCCCCTCATCTCATATTATTTTCCAAATATCCCTTCCAATATGGTCCAAGCTTTATTGGGATTCTCACAGGAAGATATATGAAAAAGGAGATCGGGAGAAATAAGACTGCAAATTGTTCTGAGTGCCACATCCATGCGATTTAAGTACTTGGATTTTTTTATGGTTGATGTCGGCTCTGTATCTGTATTCATGGTTAACCTATACAACCCTTTGGATCAGATATGTATGACTATTTTCTCCTTCCATGCAAAATAGTTGTAAGGTATAAGAATGAATTCTTTTTGGAATTCCATCTTTCCGCTGTCTTCAATATTTTGTACCTGCAAAACTCTTTTGGTGTAGCTTTTTCTTAGAAGTCCTTCGTCTATGATACCATGTAAATGTTTTGAAACTACATAGAATAGATCTAGATAAACAATAATACACACATTTTTAGAGAGAATTGGAAAAGGAAGAAGAAGGAGAGAATGAATGGAAGAATTCTCATTAATCGTTGTGAATAATGAATAATTTACACATGATATACTCTATATAACTCAATGAGTTCAACTTGAGCTGGAAAAAGTCACCATAGTGGTGGTCTAGAGTGATCTAGACACACACCAACAGTTACGGGAGTGAACTGGCACCTACTCTAGTCTCTCAGGTAGTTATAGGAGTGAACTGCCACCTAGTTTAGTTAACTAGTCAACTAGTCTTCAGTTAACTAACTAAAAAGAGAGTAGTGAGGATTTAACTCAAGGAATCAAGGCTAATGCACCACTCTAGTGATGATACCAAGGCAAGGTTGAATTATCATGGTGATGATCCCAATGTTGCATGGTGATGATCCCAATGCAGCATCTAAACTCAACTCAACTAGACAAACAGAAGTTTGAACTGAAAGACAATATTCTCCAGGTGGTATATTCTCTCCTAAAATACAGGAGACTGGATAATGTCTAATTATGACTAATAAAAAAATAAAAACCTTAGGAAAAATAAATCTTAGGTGTGTGTGAAGTAACTCCAACAATTCATTCTTCAATTTATTAAAGGCCTAATTCTCTTTTTGACAACAAGGTCCTATTGTAGACAACAAGGTTCAAAGTTGAAACATATCATTCATATGCTTGTTTCATAGGTGTTGATCTATATTTAACAATATGTGTATACTTCTTTGTTTATGAATTGAGTTTCATGACTAATAAAGGATATTGTGCAGATTCAAGTGGGCAACAGTCTGTGGCAAGCTGATCTAGATTTTAAAGTTCAGTTTTTACTTCTTGTCAGAGTCCTTTTGTATGGTTTTCATCAGGGATTTCTAAGTTTTAACTTGTTCCATGCCCCCACATGGATTTTTGTAACATAAGGATACTTTTGATTTCTTGGAATGAAATAAAGAGATTTCTATTCTGTCTCATCTGTGTTCATTTGTGACTTGGTATTTTTTCTTTTGATCTCCACATCTACTTTCTGGAATCTGTATATGTTCAGAAAATTATATAAAAATGTTATATTTTGCAACAATATTTTTATTTAAAAAAACATCCTAAGCGCTTGTAATTAATACTTGTGGATTGAGAAATGGATTTTGAGGCTATAAACATAGGGTAATATTTCTAGCTATCTTGACTTAGCTAAGAAAGATTCAAAATGATTGAGTAAGATAAATTCATATCTTTTCCTCAACATTTATTTGGCGAACATACTAGGAAGATATTCCATATATCTATGGTTGATTGTATGCTTGATTATCATTGAATACATTTATGTTTATGCTTTTTATCCTTTGAATGCTTCTTTTCTTCATGACTGTACCTATTGCAAGGAAACCCAATATTGAGCCTAGTATTAAAGATCAGATCAACATTGCTTTAACCTTGTTTAATACCATCTTAGAGATTGCTAATACTCGGGTTGATCTTGAACGCTCATGGGTAGTGATTGAGCAAGACATAAGTGTCCAAGAACGTTGGGAAGCTAGGAAAAGACAACCTAGGAATCAGCCATAGATTTTATTTTTCCTGAAGTTTTGATCTTCTTTTCATGTCCTTAAACCCTCACATATCTAGGAGAAGAAGAGCTTTATCACCTGAGATAAAACCTATTGCTGAAATAGGAACAAGAAATAGTTTTTTTTCAATCCAACAAAGTACTCTAAGGAGAACTTTGTCTGATTCATCCAGTTCATCTCTTTCTCCCCTACCTATCATTCAGAAGATGGCATCTAGTGGTGGCTTTGGTGGCACCGAAGGTGCTTCATATCAACCTTCAACATCATTAGTGATTGTTAGCTTCTATAGTCATCAAGTCCCTGTCCAATATAGTACAAACCCCACCAAAGTCATAAAAAAGTATGCACTTTTTCAATTTGAAGAAGATTCTACAACTACTCCATGGAATTTTTTCTCCCCTCTTAACCTAGCACTGGCTACTCATCCACTTCATAAATTCAAAGAGAACCTCCCTTGGTTTTCATGGAATAACACAGTCACTATGAATGAACATTTGGTGGAATTTTATAATGCCTGTCACAACATAGGATCCAATGACAATGACACTTGTATGCGCTTATTTGTTAATTCCCTTGAAGGGAAGGCAACAACCGATTTCTTTGACTTTCCTCCTAAGATTTTTTCGACTTGGGAGGAATTAGTATATTGGTTCAATTATAAATATGGGAAGTCTAAGAGACCATACGAGCAGTTACGAGAGTACAATAACATTTCTTATAAATATAGTGAGACTATCAAGTCTTTGAACTTGCATTTCACCAAATTGTATAACCAAATTCCTGAACTTATTCGCCCTCAGAACCAAGACGCTTTTATGCATTACTATAATTATCTACCTTCCCCCTACCATCATAGGATTAAGTAAAAGTCCATTGATAATCTTGGTTCTACTCTACATAATTGTTTAGAGTATGAAGAACGACTTGAAAGAAAAAGTCTTCCTAAGGGAGACTCAGTTAAATAGATGTATATGTCCTCCTTCTTATAGCTTGAACAAGACATGAATAATCGAATGATAGCCTATGAGAAGAAAGGAAATTTCCCCTCAATTACCCTTGGGGCCTCATCTTCTTCTTCAACACCCTTTAATAATCCTAATGAAAATAAATTTCAACCTAAAGCCTTCATGCCTCGTAGTTGGTGTAAATTTTGTGAGAAACATCATGAGGAAAGTATGTGAGAGGTAAAGAAGAGTGTCAGAGATAAAATATTTAGTAAAAGGCCTGAAACTACTATTGTTGTCCTATATTCTGTAGAGCCAGAGGATGTTATGATCATAAATACTAGGAATAAATCCTATGCTCCAAAAGGTAAATATGATCCTCCTCGCACTTCTTCTAGCCCAAGCTCATATTCACCAACTGCTACTATTCAGGTTTCTAAGGCTCATGATAGTCAAGGAATTGCGTCTCCTCTTCCCTCTTCCAAATACAACATTCTCATTAAATTGGCTAATATTAAAGTTGATTCTACCCTCCTGGACATGGTTGTCATCCCTGAGAAATGAAAGCATCTGAAAATTTTTATGGAAGGAAAAGATTCCATTCTAGATAACCTCTCTGAAGAGGTAGATGAAGAGGATTCAAATGTAAATAAAGTAGGTGTACATAATTTTAGATACCCTGTAAAAAGAACCCTGTTTTTTATTTCTGTAAATATTATGGACAAAATAACCCATTGTTCTCTCATTGACAGTGGTTCGGGCCCAAGTGTAATGTTGAATATTATTATGGAAGAGATAGGTTTGTCTTGTACAAATGAAAAAGCTAGATGCATGCTCTCTTATAATAGTTTACAAAAATCGACCATAGGTGAAATCAAGGATGTGACCTTGGTTTTGTGTGTGCATCCTAAAATAAGGACAACCCTTATTATTCAAGTAATTTATATGATAGTGAGTAATTACTTTATCATTTTAGGAAGATATTGGCAAGCTTTGATGGGTGGATACCTCTCACTCAATGATACACACATATCTGTTCCTCAAAATGGTAAAAACATTATAGTCCTAAGAGAGGGAAGAATATCACCTTGTATGGAAAGCATTCCACAACCTAATGTAAATTATAACAAGGAGGACCTAGGAGTGTATTTCATATTTGCAGATGAGGAAAAAATTACCTTGGAACAAATCGACATAGGGGATGGGATGAGGCAAATAAACTTTGATGGTTCATGCTCTAATGAAGAAAACAAAGTTGGTATTATCTTGTACTCTCTTGTGGGTAAAATTCACAACTTTTCCTATAGGTTAGAGTTTTCTTGCACTAACAACATCACCGAAATTGAAGCGGTGTTGCTAGGCATTGAAAATGCCTATAATTTAGGTTGTGTTCACCTTACAGTTTTTGGGGATTTCAAACTTGTTGTAAACCTTGCACATAAGATATATTCTCCTAGCAACAAGTAAATAAAACGTTACACCCAAATTGTTTGGGCACTTATCTCAAACTTGTTATCTTTCAACATCAGTCATGTTAAAAGGGAATTGAACTCAATGGATGATAGGTTAGTTGTTTTTGTAGCCTCTCTAACTCGACAACTTCTGCCATAAAGACTTGATTTCACCTTTCAATCTTTTTATCGTCCACATATCATGTACAATGTAGAGTCATGGTAGGTATTCCCTAGTGATGAGAGAATTTATACTTTCATTCAAAATGAACCTTATAATACTAAGGAAATTATATCAATGGAATATAAAAAAATTCCGAAGGGATTGGCTCCTCTACAAAGTTCATTTTCATCGATTGATGTAGGTAAAAAAGAAAAACATAAAGAAGAGGAGTAAAAAATGAAAGTGGGTGAAACCATTTCCTTGAACATTGGAACACCTAAGTGCCCAAAGAATGTTAAAATAGGTGCCCAATGTTTTGATGAAGAAAAATTGAAGTTCACTAAGTTGCTTGGTGAATTTCAAGATGTTTTTTCTTGGTCTTATGAGGATCTTTGTGGTTTTGATATTGCTCTTATACAACATGACATTCCTATCAAGGAGGCCATAAAACTAGTTAGGAAAAAACAAAGACCCATTAGCCTTGTACTGGAAGAAACTATTCGAAAGGATTTGGAAAAACTCTTGAAGACTGTGATAATCTTACCTATTAAGTATTTTGAGTGGGTTTCTAATTTGGTTCCCATTCGGAAAGAAACTGGTTAGATTAGATTATGCGTTGATTTTAATGCATTGAATAGATCCAATATTAAAGAGCATTTTCCTCTCCCTAATATGGAAATGATTTTGTAGCAAGTTGCAGGGTCACATATGATGTCCTTACTTAACATTTTTATTGGTTACAATCACATCAAGGTAAAAAGGAAAGATAAATATAAAACCAATTTTATTACATGTTGGGGATCTTTCACTTATGAACATATGCCTTTTGGATTATTTAATGTAGGTGCCATTTTCCAAAGAGCTATGCAAATAGATTTTGACAATTTGATTGGAAAATGTATTCATATTTATCTTGATGACTTAACTGTGTATTCTTAAAAATGATCAGATCATTTTGGTCATCTTAGAAATATTCTCATGCGATGTAGGAAATTTGTCATTTCTTTAAATCTTTCTGAGTCTATTTTCAACGTTACCAAGGGAAAACGCCTTGGGCACATTTTCTTTCATTCAGGAATAAGCATAGATCCCGAAAGGATTGTTGCTATCCTAAATCTTCCTACTCTTACTTCTAAAAAGGAGGTTCAAGCATTTATGGGTGTTAGCAACTATGTCCATAGGTTTGTTCCTGATTTTGTTGTAATGGTCAAGCCAATTCACAATATTCCTAATCAAGATCGCTCCTTTTCTTGGACGAATGATGTCAAAAATGCTTTTGTAGGATCAAGAAGGTAATCAACTCTGCACCGAGTTTGGCGAGTCCAAATTTTGAGAAGGAATTTATGATATATACTAATGCCACAGAGGAAGTAGTTTCTTCTATCCTCATGTAATGTGATGACTAAGTTAATGAAAGACCATTGTCTTACATGATCCAAACCTTGTCAGATGATGAGTTTATATTTTTTTTATTGAAAAGCATGCTTTCTCTCTTATTAAAGTTGTTCAAAATTTTTCCACTTCATATTAGGTAAGCACACGTTGGTAAAAGTCCCTTTACCTACTGCCAAGTTTTTACTCTCACCAAATTATATTTCAGGGAAGCTTGCACACTGGCTTGCCAAGATCCAAGAGCATGATCTAACCGTCATGACTTCTAAAACTATCAAGGGACATGAATTAGTCCTTCACTTAGCTTAGCTTGCTTAATATTATCTGGAAAGGGTACTATTGGCCTTTAATCTTTCGTGATTCTTATATTTTTGCAATATCTTGTGACAAGTGCTATAATTTTGTTGGGAAAGAATGTCTTTTTGCTATTCCTTTACAACCTATCCTCCCTAAATTTCCTTTTACAATGTCATCTTCTTTTCATTTTTCATTTCTTTCGAATGCTTGTACCTTATCTCAACATTGTTTCAAATATAGGTGCTTTAATTTTCAAATGGATAGTCTTCCTCCTTCCTTTCTGTAGTTCAATTGTTCACATAACAATATTGAATATTTTGAACACTCCTTGCAATGTGTCTCTTCAGCTGTTGAGAGTGATTTAACCCTCCAACTCACTATATCTACTATTGACAATTCACCCTCCTTCAAGAATTTCATCCAATGGCCACAATAAATAAATATACAAGACAAAACCACTAGTAATAGTTGAGAAAGGGTTGTCTAGGCTTGGAAAACCCTTCAGGCAATAATTTCTCCCCATATCTCCTTTCTTTTATTCAAATCAAATTGAACTTCTTCCAACAGTGCACCCCACCTGCTGAAAACATCCTAATCTACACCCTATCTCTTTCTTCCACGATAGAAACCAAACTATAGCTGAATAGAATAGTGAGGGAGGAATATTTCACCTCCTTAGCCAATCTTGGACCAGGAAAAGAGGTATATTTCACCTCCTTGTTGGTCTCTAGGGTTGTTTTACTCAAAACCCTCAAAACGTAAGTTGCATATCTTAAGAAGAAATAAGAGAAAATGACACGAATCCTTTAGTGAGGTGATACAGGAGCATCACCAACGTCAAGCGAGCGTGGGGCAAGCGCCAACACATTTTGAGAACATGATAATTTGTTTAAAATATTTTGAAGATTGGATGCACTGAACTTAAATGTGATAGTTAAGGAGAGGCATACTTATATATTGTAAAGGAACTTGAGTGATCCACTCTCGTCCATAGTAGGTGGAAATCATTTATGTTAGTAGGTAGCTTTGAATTCTTTGATGAGATAGTTTTAGGAGTGGAGGGAAAATGGATATAGACACCCTCATTGTGTAATTGTAACATAGAAGGAGGAGCATTAGAAGGAGAGCATAGAAGAGAAGAAGAGAGTTGTGTAGTAGACCCCATGTACAAAAGTTATAAATTAATACAAAGAAACTATGATTCAGACTCATGGTGTTCATATGCTCTCTTTGTATGCATATTTGAATGTTATTCTCATGAATGTTTTCTCCTTCTGTCATGCAATTGCTTTTATGCTATGTATGAATGATTTCTTGTTGAATATTTGAAATCTTAGAGGAAAGGGAAGTGAAATGAGTTTCAATTGTTTCTCTGTCTGAGCAAGAGTTCCTGCAAGGAGTGTAGTTGAATTGTCCACAAAGAGTGCGTTGACAGAAGTTTCATAGGTTCATCTCTGAAAGCTCAGGAGAGATAGCGTTTGTTCTCATATTCACACAGAGGTGCAGATAGGCATAGGAGCCGTGCAAGGAGTGTGCAGGCCAAGGAAAATATCAGAGTTTCAAACTTGAGCAAGGTATTGAGAGACCGTTGCTGCAGAGCGTGCGCAAGGTCGAAGAGAATTCAAAGATTTAAGTGTTTGGAGGTTGTCGCAAGGAGTGCGTGCAAGGGTCTTCTTTAAGACTCGAAGTTGTGTGAAAGCTCAGGAAGGATAAAGACTTTGAAACCATTGCAGGCATCACAAGGAGTTGGTGTAGATTGAGCGATTAGAAGGCATCGAAAGTTTGTGGTGCAAGTGGATAAATACGAGGAAGGAATTCTTGATTTACTTCACAGGAATCATCAAGGGGGAAGGAACAGACGGTTAGAATCCCGTGTGGGGAATTAGTGAAATCCCACCAGCCATCTGATCTGATAAAGGAGTGAGGAGGTTACGGCCGTGTCCAGAGTTCAAGCTCAGGATATCGTGAGCCGTTTGGATCCTCACCTAGTTACCCGTTAGTCTTCCGATCTGACAGTACTTGCACAGGGTTTAAACCCTCTCAAGTGGGTGAAAGGTATCGGGATATCGAGGTGTCGGGGTTCGGGAAATTGGAAATCCTGTGGACAAGAGATTGGGTAAATCCATAGTGAAAACCCCGATACAAAACAGAACCATCCATCTAGTGGGACAGGTGGCAGGAATCGAGAACCATCAGCATGTCGGAAGTTTAGATATCCTTTGAGTCCCGAAACAGTGAAAGGATCACAACCATGGATCCCAGGAAGGACACGTGTCGTGTGATCACCCAAATCGGAGATTTGGTTATTAGGATTCACATAAGTGAGTGTGTTGTCTTTGCAGTTGACGAAGTCTAAGTTATGATTTAAACCGTCCATCCAATTGGGATGCCTGTCGAAAATCCAAAGAGGACAGGGTTCGACGTTTCGCGGATCCTGAAGACAAGAAACACTTGCATTTCGAAGTTGCGAAGCCTGAAATCCTGAAAGGAGGAAATCTCCGTTAGGGGTCCCAACTGACGTCATCTTGTCATAATGGGGGATCGGGAATCTCCACGATGAAAACCCCGAAGCAGACGAGGACCGTCCATCTTTAAGGATCCATGGAAACAATCTCGACTTTTCGGAGAAAGTCCCGAAAAAGGAAGTTACATCAGGAAATCAAGATTCGAGAGATCGGGGAAATCGAAGACAAATGCATTTCATCATTTGAAATCGTGAAGTCCCGAGGGAGATCCAGAGCCATTGGTTTAGTAGGTGATCATGGCCGTTGATTGGGTCTAAGTCAACAAGGGGTTCTCAGTGACGTCATTTCGGGATTCGGAGAATCCGGGATCTGGAGGACAAGAAGTCACATACATTTCAACATCAGAAACCCCAAAATCCTGAAAGGTGATAGGACTACGGTCATGTAAATGGAGGTCACATGAACCCAAAATTCTATCCCAGGGGACTAGCGGAAGTGGAAGTACTCTGGGATATCGGAGATCGAGAAATCGGGAGACAAAAGGCTTGTGACATCGATTATTGCAAAACCCCAAAACCCAATTTTCCAGTTGTCTGTTAAACAGTGATCTGGCCTAGAGGCTGCGAGGAGCAGAAAAGACCTATGGGTCAATTTTTAATAAAGATTCCAGTGGAGAATCGAAGGAGCCACTCTGTCTCGGGGTAAAGTTTGAATGATCTTTAAGACCGGGAGGTCAGCGCAGAGGCCTTTGCCGAATCAGAGGGTACGCATCTGCGTCAGGTTTGGTATGAGAGCCCAGAAAGGTTATTTTCTTTCTATAGCAGAGAAAAGGAAAATTCACCATGTCGCCAAGAAGGAGGGACAGAAAATCACTTGATCCAGAAGAGGAAAGGGAAATGTCCAGAGGAAGGGGTAGGCAGGTGCAGAATCCAAAAGTAGAAAGAGATTTGCATAACATACGCGCTAGACTTGTGGACATGGAGATAAGACAAAGGTGCACAGCTGATGTAGGAGATATCAATGAGTATGAAAATGAAGATGATACTAGACATGAAGAAGAGGGAGTTGCAGCCGAAGATGCCACAAATGAATGTTGGATTAGAGCTATTGCAAGAATGGGTGCAAGAGAGAAAATGGGCATTCCAGTTTATGAGGGAAATCTGGATGCAGAGGAGATCCTAGACTGGATTAGAGCCCTGGACACATACTTTGACTATGAAGATGTCGAGGAAGACAAGAAGGTCAAGCATTATGTCACAAGATTGAAGGGACAAGCAACATTGTGGTGGGATGAACTATAAGCTGACAGACGCTGCAAAGGCAATCAAAAAATCAAGAGTTGGGATAGGATGATTGCGAAGATGAAGGAAAAATTCATTCCCAGAGATTACCAGATTACTCTGTTTCGAAGAATGCAAAATTTGAGACAGAAGCTGATGACAGTGAAGGAATATACTGAAGAATTCTACATGTTGAACATCAGGGCAGGTCATCGGGAAAGCAATGATGAAAAGGTTTCCAGATACATGAATGGCCTGAGATATGATATTCGGGATGAGATGAGCATGGTAACCATACAAATGGTGGAAGATGCTTATCATATGGCTCTAAAGGCTGAGGAGAAACTGAGCCGAAAGCAAGGTCAAAGAGGCCGAGGCAGAAGTCAAGCTAGGGGAAAATCAGTTGTCCAAGATAAAAATCCGAAACCCAAGGAGGACTGGAAGAAACCTCAGACTTGAACTGAGAGAGGTGGGAGCTCACAGCGAGGATGATATACTGAGCATAGAGGATATTATGATGATAATAATACTTTTCCTCGTACTAGAGGTAGAGGAAGAGGAAGAGGTGGAGTAATAAAATGCTTCACGTGTGGAAAGAATAGACACAAATCTTATGAATGTCCAGATAAAAAGAAATAGGCTGGAGAGACTCACGTCGCTGAGGCACAAAGGTGAGATGTTGCGGCAAAATATATTGAAGTCGGAAGATCACTGATGATGCGAAAAGTTCTCGTAACACCAAAGAAGGAGGTGGAGAGATCAGCCCAAAGAAACAGACTTTTTCGGACTGCTTGTAAAACCAAGGACAGGGTATGCAAGGTCATTTTGGATAGTGGTAGCAGAGATAATCTCGTTTCAACAAAGATGGTAGAAAAGCTGGAGCTGGAGATGAATGAACATCCAAGTCCATATAGAGTTTCATGGCTACAAAAGGGACATTAGGTAAATGTCACTAAACACTGTTTAGTTGAATTTAAGATAGGAGGATATAATGATAAGATACTCTGTGGTGTTATTCCTATGGATGTTTGTCATCTATTGCTGGGTAGACCATGGAAATATGACAAAAATTTGATTCATGATGGGAGGATGAATACATATACCTTAGAAAAGAATGGGAGGACTCACATGTTACTTCCAATCAAAG
>SNQJ01S0022976.1:109425-131752 GCA_010110895.2 Picea sitchensis | reverse complement strand
CTTTTGTGAAGGATATGCATACCCTTCTCACTCATGTGTCCCAGCCTATGATGCCATAGTGTTGTATCCACTCCTGTAGAAGCTAAAGATATAGAAGAGTCAGTATTACCAATACATAGATACAATGTACCTACCTTCTCTCTTTATTTTGGTGTATTCTCTGATTGTTAGTTGGCCCTAGGATTTGGTTTTATATCTAAAGTCTTGAGTCATTGTGGAGAAAGACTAGCCTCCTCGCAGGTATCACCATATGTTGAAGTTACCACCGCAATTTCAGTCTTTACTTAAGTTTCCTTCTAAAAGTAATAAAGTTAATAGACGTGGTACATATATCTCCACATCACAGACTTGCGATTATGCAATTATGGGTATCGAGTAAAGTTTGAACGACACTGGGATTCCCTCATCTCCTATACCTTATGTGGTTAATGGGACTTCTTCGAATCCTTCAACCACTACATTTGTTGTTGCAGAGATTCCCATCCTTACTCCTATCCATCCTATGATTTCTACTCAACCCATAGTAACAAACCCTTTCGAGTATCTTTTTGGTACATTGGAATACAATGCTCAATCCATACCTTCGGTATCTAACCCTTTTTATTTTTGCAATACCTATATGATGTCGCAAATTTCATCCTCAATCCCAGGGAATAATGAAAATCCTAGTATTGGACATGGGGGAATGGCTCCTTCAAATACTCCTCTCTTGTTTGGTGGAGGTCATATTTCCCAAATGACTGCTGCAGCTGGAGGCCAACCTACTTTTTCTTCTGGGTCTAATCCTAGTCTCAATGCTCCTGGATGGAGAACTCAACTAGGAGGAAAAGTCACTTCCTATATTTTATCCTTTCCCCCTTCTTCCTCCATGTTGATTCCAACAAATGCATTTTTTTATGACAAATCCACCTTTATCCTCCAAATTTCCACCCAGAGGGAGTCAGTTTCAGGCTATGGGAAACCCCCAACTTGGAGCTCCTCTAATTGGTGGAAATGTTTATCATCCTCACTATGTCAATCCTACATGTATGGTGCCCATATAACATCTTATGAATTAATTTGGAGGCGTATATTACCCTACCAGAGAGGAACATGGTGGATACTAGAACCTTCGATGGTCTACAATCCCTCAACACTAATCTTTCGCAGGAGCATGGGATCAGACACTGCAACCCCAACCCCCTTTTCTAGACACAATTAATCTGTCATATTTTTCGATATTAATGAATGAATCGATGCTTCATGATCCATCATGGCCCCCCGTTACCACCAATCTTCCTATGGACATTCCAAAATTTGAAGAAAATACCGGAGAGGATCTGGGTGATCATGTTACTACATTTCATCTTTGGTTCTCATCCAATTATATTAATGATGATTCCATTTGTTTGATACTATTTCAATGCACTCTCATAGAGGTTTTCATGAAATAGTACATTGAGCTACCAGGGGGAACATACATAAACTTTAATCAGATGATTTTTGTCTTTCTCAAGTCCAGTTGTCGATTCGTTATGATGCCAACATAGAAATTTTTTCGGCCTTTCTCCAAGATAAATCCACACACATCTCAGACCATATCCAAGAATAATGTAGATGGAAGACATTGATTAAAGTTTATATTACTCCAGAGTTTCTATTGGAATGGTTCCTTAAGTCCTTATTTCCTTATATTTCGAAGCATGTTTCTACATTCGAGGTAACATCTGAGGAAGAATCTATTTTCAGAGCCGAACAACTGGACCTCATATATGCTTAGTCTGGGATGTTGTATTAAATTCTTCCTGATGCACCTCGTGTGAATTATGACCCTAGAAAAAAACCTGGGCCTCATGCCGATGGCATTGTAGGCTCTGCAAATGCTAAGTCTACAAACTTGTTGATGACGCAATTCAAGGATTTATCTCTAAGCCAAATTTTAGTAGGAAAAGATTTGACTTCGTCCTCCACTCTCACTCAGTCATCTAATGTGCATTCTATACAGTCGTTGATGAACCCAAATGGTAAGAAAAAACTAGGAGGGAATATAAAGAAAGGAAGAGGTAATAATTGTAAGGGTGGAAAAAATAATAACAAATCCAAGGACAACACCAACAATGATAGATCGAATAATAATGCTAGTAAGGGAAAGAAATAAAAATGGAAGGTGAATTTTCCTTCTAAAATTTGTAAATATGATCACCTCAACCACCTATGCCCCAAAATCGAGGAAGCCTCGAGGCTCTTATCAACTTCCCGTTTGTGTGGAACAATCCATTTCCACATAATCATCACATGGATTCGGGGTACTCCAATAAAGAAAATGTGCCGAGTGGAGGTCAAAACCCCCCTTCAGATGAAGGTGATTGTCTATGTGTTAACATGGTCAATTCTTATATTAATGTAGCCGCTTGATCTCATGATTACAGTTCTTATAAAAATGTTACAGGTCCAGAGTCTTCCCCTCCTCAAGAAACACCCTTTCATATAGAAAATCTAGAGCCTATGCCTCATATTTCGAAAGGAGTACTGAAATTCTCTCTCTAGAATCCTAATGCCAGAGCTACCCAAAAACATTTGATTGTTGAAGATATGGGTCAAACCTCTTGTGCAATTTCATCTTTGGAGGTGCTCCAAACGTGCCCTTCACCGAGGAACACCATCTTATCTACTTCAGGATATATAGACCTGTGTGGCTTGAAGGTTATTAAGTTTTATGTCACGGATGTTAATCCTCTCTTTCCTTACCACGTGGCCTTTCAAATCCATGTGGAGTACACTAAATATACCATCAAACGCACTATAATTTATGAAGGTGTTGCAACATGCATGATGTCCTTAACCTATTGGAAAACCATTGGCTCTCTGAGTTTGTCCCAATCTATGACTATGTTGACCACTTTTGATGGACGTTCCTTTCGACCCCACATAATTCTTCCTACTTTTTTGGTCCAATCAAGTAGAAAGACAGTGGAGGTTGATGTCGAGGTGGTTTATGTGCCCCTTGACTATAATTTATTACTCAGGCATAATTGGACTTATGCGATGAGAGTGGTCATGTTTTATTTTTTCCACAGTTTATGTTTTCCTCATGAAGGGAAAATAATGGTGATTGAATAGTTTTACTTTGACCATGCTATTCCTAGTGCATCAGTTGGACCTTTGATCCAAGCGATTGACAATTCTCGATAGTCAACCGAGGATATTGGTGTCAAAATGTATTCCTCTCTCATGGGTATATTTGATTTCATGGCACCAATCCATCACATTTATGTCATTTCCAATAGGTCTTTGTTGTTGATGAAGTCCATTCCTTTCCATACTTCGTATTTCAACAATACTTGGAACCTACCTTCTGCGACCTTATCCTACGAAGGTGAGTCACACATTGCGATGGAAATTCCATTGTCAGGAAAAAAGGTTGTGTATCAAGCTATTCGTAACACTATTGTTGATCCACATCCTTTCTCTTCGCAGACAGATGAGGAGGATCTCATTCTAGAGCCCATACAGGCTGCCTAATTGTCTTGTTCGGATGATTGCCTCAACGATCCATTACCTTTGGATGAAGCCATCTTAGAGGCCATGTATGGTCTTGATAGGTCATGGGATGATATGCATCATCACTCCTCTTTTCTCCCAGAACTTGTTAGGATCGAGAAAGATGACTTTAGATCTACCCTGAGTGAGATGGTCAGTCACGTTGTGGTTCCACTAGATATGCATGGTATTTATGCTGAAGGAAACATGGAGAATATTTATCCTACAACCACGATCGACATATCTCTAATTCCTAGAAGAATTGAGAACGTATATATCAATGCAGATTGTTCTTTTGAATAAATTTAGATCTACACCGATATCTTCATAGAATGTTTTGATGTATTCTCTTGGCCATACGAAGAGATGCCAGGGATCGACCCTAGCATTGTCAAACATGAGATCAAGACTTATCTATATGATAAACTTGTTTGAAAACATATTAGATATGTTAATCCTAATAAGGCCCCTGCTATTAAGGCGAAGGTAGAGAAGCTACTTAATGTTGGTTTCATATACCCGGTTCCCTTGACCGAATAGGTGTCTAACCCCGTTCCCATGAATAAGAAACAAGGAACCATCCACGTATGTATGGATTTTCAAGACTTAAAAAAGTATTTTCCTAAGGAAAACTTCCTAACTCCTTTCATCGATAATATTCTTGATGAGTGCGCGGGAAGCAAAGTTTTTACTTTTATGGATAGTTTTTTAGGATACAATCAAATTCAAATCAAACCTGAGGATCAACACAATATGAAGTTTATTTGTCCTTGTGGTACTTTTCCATACTAGAAAATTTCTTTAAGCCATAAAAACACTGGAGAAACCTTCCAACATGCCATGACCTTTGATTTTCCCGATCTCAAACATATTGTCTAAGCTTATCTCAATGATATTGTTTCTCACTCCCACAAAAGAGTATATCATTCCACTCAACTTCGACTAGTATTTGAGAGATGTTGTTACTGTTTCATCCATTGGAACCCTCATAAATGCATCTTTTGCATTAGGTCTAGTCATATTTTAGGATTCTTAGTCTCTGAGCATGGGATCATGGTGGATCCTATGAAGGTTGAGGCAATACTTCGATTGTGTCCACCCTGCAACATTCATCAACTTCAAGGTTTACATGGGAAATATAACTTCTTGCGTCAATTCATAGTGAACTATACCAATTTAACTAAGGGATTTGTGTGTCTTTTGAAGAAGGACACTATATTTTTATGGGATGAGTGAGCCCAGGAATCCTTCAACACTCTTAAGAAAGCCTTGGTGTCGCCACCTCTATTGAAGCCTCCATACTATAGTAGAGAATATTTTATTTATATCGTCATGTTCAAAAGGATGGTTGGTATGGTTATGGTTCAGGAGGATGATAAGATCCATGAGCACATTTTCTACTACCTTAGTCGAAACTTAGTCGGTCCAGAACTTAAATACTCTCATGTTGAGAAACTAGCCCTGCCTGCCATACATAAGGTTCAGAGATTACACAATTATATATTACTTTTCAAAACTACCGTAGTTGCTTATATCAATCCATTTCAATAATTCCTTACTAGGTGTATCATAGGGGGGAAATACAATAAGTGGATTTTTATTTTGCAAGAATTTGATCTCAATTTTTCTTCGATGAAGTCTAAGAAACCGATAGTTCTTTTCAAGTTTATATTAGACTTCCCTTGACTAGATGAGGAAATTATTCATAATTATTCATTCATGGATGAACATATCTTTCTTATCTCTTCTTCAGACCCCCAGTATGGAGACATTCTAATTCATCTTCAAACATTGAAGCTATCCCAATAGTTCTCGAGAGACAATCGACGACGTATATGTCATCAAGCAAAAAACTACCTTATCATTGAAGACACTTTGTATCGTCGAGGGATGGATAATATTTTGTGTTATTGCTTGACTCACGAGGAATCTGAGTCGATTCTTAATGACTGTCATAGTGGGGCTTGTGGTGTTCATTTATCTTGGCTTGCGACAACCCAAAAAATTTTCAAGATGGTTATTTTTGGTTGTCAATTTTTAAATATTGTGTTCAAGTTGTCAAGAAGTGTCACCCTTTCCAAGTGTTCACTCGAAAAATGCACTTGAATCCAACCACTCTTCACCCAATCATCATTTTCGGTCCCTTCATCAAGTGTGGGATGGAGTTTATGGACTCTAACCCAGCTTCGGCTGGGGGACATCAACATATTATTGTTTCCATGGATTACTTCACTAAATGGGTAGAGGCCATATCGACCATCAAATATGATGGTAACATGACAACATTCTTCATTTTCAACCAAATTATAGCCCGGTTCAGAATCCCAAAGGATTTTGTCACTGATCATGGAAATCACTTTCAGAATGAAATGATGAAGGAGTTAGCATCAAAACTGGAGTTTAAGCATGACCATTATTCCCTTTATTATCCCTAGGAGAATTGACAAATAGAGGTTGTGAATAAATCTCTCAAGACCATCTTGCAAAAAACTATCAACTAGAGTAAATCCAAATGAAATCTAATGCTTTACACTACACTTTGGGCATATCGAACCTTGGTCAATAATTCCACCAATTTTTCTCCTTTTTAGTTAGCACACGGTGTGGGGTCGATCCTTCTGATTGAATGATAAATCCCTTCCCTTAAACAGACAATTGAGCCCCTACCTGACACATACAATATTTAAGAATGCGTCGTGCACCTAGAGAGTCTAGATAAGCAGTGTGGAGATGCCTCTATGACTATCCAAGCAAATAAATGACGTGTTATGGTTCAATATGATAGGTATGTCTATCCTCGACAGTAAACTGAGGGTGACTTGGTTTTCCAGTATGACCAAGCCAAAGAACCATTGGGGGTAGACAAGTTCAACCCCATGTGGCATGGTCCTTATATCTTTCAACATGTGTTAGATAAATAACCCTATGAATTGGAGGATTATGAAGGGAATATGATTTATGAGCCCAAACATGGACTCTACCTGAAAATATATTATGCTTAATCCCTAAATCTTAGGTGTGTCTCTTTGTATACTAGTATATATTAGTGTATATACATATTTTCCTTTGTGCCATTGAATTTCTTATCAAGTTTTCCCTTTGTTGGCATATGTCGATGAAGTATTTAGTTTACTTAGGATTCGTAGACGGTGTCAGTCATCATACACAGAACATGGCTTCTGTTGCTTTGGTCATTTACTCACCTGAGGGTCAACTGGTGTCTTCAAGTGGCGTTCATCTGGAGCCATCAATGAATAATGTGGTTGACTAAATCACCATTATATAACTATTATGTGATGCCATTTCACATGTTGGTCAGTATTTAGAGGTTTCCTTGGAATCATAGTTAGTATTATGTCAGTTAAACGATAGTTACCATGTGAGAGACCCTACTCTACTCCGACGATTCCTACAGGTATGACTTTTGGAATGATACTTTGATTTCCTTCCTTATAATCACATACCTAGAAGTTTTCATTATTTATCTGATGCATATGCTAATTATGTTATATATTGGAATTCATCACATAACTAAAGTAAATAATAAGCATCAATGCATGTATACATTGTAACATATATAAGTAAATCTGAGGACCACAATTTTTATATTTCATCTTCTCAACAAATGGTGTCATAGTAAAAAACGGGGCTCACACCCTCAAAATACATATATGGTCGGTATATATATGACCATGGAATTTATTATTTTGGTGCCATATGTGTATCATGATAGCACAGTACGATGTTTGTGAGATGTTGTAATATTCGCACCCACGCACGAGGCACACCTACCACTTGTTGCTGGATAGCCTCTAGAAGATCCTCCACTTGAACCATAGGAATCATGTGCATCAAATGAGACAGGTTCCCTTGCACATTTTAAAGAACTATATCCACATCTCCTCCAACATGTTTGTCTCCCCGACTCCTCCGTAGATGTTGTGGGAATACATCTGGTCATCGTGGACCTACATCTACATGAAAAACCAATTGTTAATACTTGATACAATATAAAAATATTTGCACTTTTATTATTTTTTAAAAACACTAAAAAATGAAATATATAAAAAAAAATCTTACCAATATCACCATAGGCGGAATATGGTGGCAAAGGAATATACGGATCTCCTCTTTAGTTGATCCCAACATAAGAGTAGTCATCAATGGCTATGACCTATCAATGCCACCAGAAAAAGAACTCATCATTGTAGGGGGTTGGCACCCTACCACCTCCGAGTCACCTCATCACGTCGATCCACCATGACATGGATGGATTGCACAGTCCATGTGTAATGATCTCTACTCTAGGGCTCAAATCTAGAACCCGCTCAAAGAAAAAACTACACAAGATGGATGAAAACCTGAATTTTCTCTTTCTCCCTTGTTTGCAATCCATCAACTGGCTCTTCATGTTAGAAAATGATGAGGTACACCATTCATAAACAATGGGTTTCAAACAATCCACTGCATAGAACATGATTGGCCTTAAATCCTGGTGTAATGAGGCTGACCCCAAAATTCGTGTAAGAACAAGTACGACGATCTTCAATCTTAGGTTATCAATCACCCTGATTGGGAGTTGGCTCCCTACTTTATCTTTTCCTGCAACACAGTGGGTGGAAATATATTCCTCCATTAGAATTCCACCCCCAGTCCCCCAAGCCTTGGGATTCACTACCTCGCCTTGGTGAGACAATCCTGTAATGAAATATATGTCATCGACTTCAATCCTCAATGGCTTCCCATCAATATTGAAGGCCTCTATCTTTGGATCCCAATAGTTTACGAGCATCTGGAGTAACCTCACTTGAGCCCTCATTCATTTAAGAGACCAAAATTTATAAAGGCCACACCTTTTAAAATCTAATTGGGCCCCTACATCTCTTTCCACTATTTCATTTACCTCCTCATTCTCCCTCTCCCTCCATTCAAGCACCATCCTACCAAAGGAAAGCCATTTTTTGAGTTAGATTTTGCAAAAACTTGTTTGCGGACTTGTACACCAATTGTAGTGTTAAAAGTCATGTGTAGGGCCACATATATGTGGGAATGATTTTATTTTCCCATGTACATGCCTCCATGTATGCAACTCGATGAACTGTCACCCACGTGCACCCTAGTTTAGGTGTTTCTCCCTCTTAAACTAAAAAAACGAGGACTAAATTTAAATTTTAATACACTAAAAATGAAGAGGAGGGTAAGGGAACTTACTTGGTCTAGATGGTTTCTAATTCCTTTGATCGTAGTTCCCACAATCGCCACTTGAAGATCATGGGAAAAATGACCTAAAATGAACTATGTGGGTGAAACAATTTGAGTGGTATTGTAGAATGGTCTATTTTTACTATTAGTATAATTTTTTTACCCATTTCATATAGTTTGGGCTGATATTTTGACCATATGGACTAATAGTGTAGTGGAAAGAGTTGGTTTTGATGGTTTTTCCAGGAATTTTTGTGGTTTCTAGTGGCATATCGCCCTTTCATTCCTTCGACAAGTATTTTCTTTCACTTTCATATAGGATAGGTTATCACTCCATTTTTCATTCTTTCATTATCCTATGACTACGATCTATATACCTTAGGAACAAACCCACTTATTAGCGACAAAAAACCTTGTTACTGCTACTAGAAGTGTCATTATTGAGTGGTAGATTCCTACCAAACATGGGTGCCCTAGGTAGAACCTTTACGCCATTTGGTGCCCATGGAAAAGTTATTCCATGGGATCGAGAGTTCCTTATAGTTCTTATATGACTTTTAATTCTAACCGCATATTCTTACTCATAAGCATTCTGACCTTCACCTATGGGACTGCCACTAAATCTTTTTTAAGATCTTTTTCGACTCTCTCAAAAGAGAACAAATTGTTCAGTGAACTTGTCTCTTTCACACTCATTAAATGGCTTTGAAAGGACATTTATCTGGTGTAAGTTTAACCCTTTTTCATACCAAGTAGACTATTTATGAAAAAGGAACACTCTAGTAAACATTGGCTAGAAGAGTTGTCTTGGGTATTGTTTTATACTTTTCCGGGCCTAGGGGACTAAATTTATGAAAAATGACATTCTTTGGATTTAATTTGTAATCGCATTCCATCCTCATGCTTTCAATATTGATCCTATTTCTGATTCCTTCTTTCTCGTTATAAGCCTCTTACCTCAACATTTTTCATCACTATCCAAGCAGATCCTTGTTTATATCCTTTGTAGCTTGGCACCATGTAACCTAAGAGGAAACATTCCCTTGAGTGTCCATGCCCCGCATGCACTTATTTGCATTGAGCATAGGTATTTTCCACTGTTTGGAGCTAGTTTCTTACCTGCGACACTCATTTCCTCTCTTATATCATAACATTTATTTTCCTATGAAAAAAAAAAAAAAACGGTGGGAAAATAATATAGTATCTTATATCGACAACAGTCGTGTCACCTTTGAAGAAAGCACAAAATTTTGGGTGCATTGCCATCCAAATTTTGGGTTTAGCATGACCTTAGGAAGTTGAGCTCATTACTTAGAGTTTACTCCTTCTCCTGGTTACTTTCCCAGTCCCTCTGGAAGGTTTGTTGATGTCTCCTGCATCACAAAGTTTCATCACCATTTATATGCTACCTATATCATCCATATGTCTCATGCTCTTGTTCAAAGGAATTCTATAATCCCGTGTCAACCATTTCTCAGAACTCTTGACTTTACATGTCAGCCATACCCTCAGTGTGTCTCAGAGTCACATGAAGTTATATCCCTACCATGCACCCTGGTCCTACTTTCATTATGGGTAGGTAACCTTGAACCCAACAATTGACATATCCTCATTGGTCGTTGATTGGGGGGTTTTCCTTATGTTCTATGGTAAGAGATATAGTCACACATTGGGATTCATGTAATGTCTTGGATTCCATTAACCTTATTGGTGGTTTCCTTACCTTTGTCGACAATATTCCTTATTGGTTGTTATTTAGAGGGCCTTTTGCATGCACTACTGGCATATGATGCATGCGAAATATGCACAGAGTCATCGGTTCGTGAACATCTTATTCATCCAAGATCCTTCTAATCATCAAGATATTTCCTTGTACCTCATGCTAACTGATGAGAGATTCCCTAATGCTCTCCTTTCAATGGGTCTCCTTCCATCAACTTCATCCCATCTATTCTGGAAATGAGACCTAGAGTCCTATGAGTACCTAAAGGCTTGCAAACATCAGTGGTAGGTTCTCCCACCATCGACAATTGGGAATACATCAATGTCTCCTAATCAGTAGATTCTTCAAGTGTTTGACCTCAACACCCTTATTCACACTTGTAAGAATGTACTCAGTGCCTTGATACCTACTTTCATTATCAATAGGTTGTGTTGTGTTTGTTAACAATATACCGTAATGACCAGTAATCAAACAAAGTTTCATCGTGTTCGACATCAACTCCTCTATTCACATGATGTAGACTTGCACCTTCGGTGGATAGTGTAGAAGACCTCCAACTTACACTAGAAACATTCCTATTATGTTGATGTATTTCATTGTACCAGTACCTATATGAATTCAGTGATCATGGGAGATTAAATTATATTCCATTGTATATAGATATCTTCAAATTTATTTTGACACTAGGTTTTCCACTAGGCCTTTTTCATGACTATGAAAACCTATGGCATGTGTCTACTTTGTATTTCCTATTCATGTCCATGAACAACTATTTGGTATATTTCCACATGGATCTGGAGTGTAATTCAAATTGGAATCCATGTGTACAAAGTCATTATGGATTATAATATTCTCATGAGGAGCTAGCACTTCCAGGTGAGTCTCCATTACTCCACTTCTTGGAATTATAATGTATTTTGGCCACTACATATACTCATGTGAACTCACACATTAGGGGACATATGTTATAGCTAATTTTATATCACCCCATACATCTTTCTTGGATGGACTTTCCATTTCCCTATGCAGACTTGAAGTCCCCTTTTTGACCTTCCAAAGAAAGAAAAACACATTTTTCCACATAAACGTTCCCTACCAATTAGAAAAAAAGCATATACATAGGTTGCTCCACTATAACCTACGTACATCAAGTTTGGTGCTCAAAATTAAAAAAAAAATCGGGTTTCCATGTCACGTCATAAGATCCATGATTCTTGACCTTCCATATATTGAAAACGTTCTGATTATGCCCTTTAGTTCCATTTGAAGGATATAAATTGAGCCATATCCAAGCCATGGAAAGGAGAGAATTCAACTTTTCAGAAAAAATATACTCTAGAGAAATTTTCACTTCACATTGAGTTTGCATTCCTTTATCCTTTAAAGTATGGACTCGTTGTTCATCTCCCAAGCTCTTCCTTCTTTGATCGAGAACCTCACTGTCTCCTTTTTATGAGATTTCCTTTGGTGGAGGATTGAAGTGGTGGAGGCCCAGCTGGAAGGGACTTAGTTTCTTGGTTCTGAGATGTACCGACACATAAGTTTGTCACCTATACACTTTTGTTGATTATTTTAGTAGAAATACTCTTTTCTCATGCAATTGATATCTTGCAAATATTTGAATTGTTATTCCATGGGATTATTTGTCATGTATGTTAATGGATTGTGCTATTTTATATGATAACATTATATATTATCTCCATATTCTTCCGTATCTTCGTTGCTAAAGACAATTTGCAGGTATAAAGCTTTGAGTTGCATGCTCAATGATGGTCTTCATCAAACGTCCGAACGAGGTAGGCTCTTGATATTGTCTTGTTAGCATTTTAATTTATATAGCATACTTGGTATTAGTGTTCATTTTTTCATGTCATTCCATCTGTTGTGGTTTACCCCGTGCCATAGAGAGATTTACCTCGTAACATATGGTTATATATCTGATACATCTATGTTATATTATTGGATATCTGATATATCTTTGCACATTTATTTATTATATCTCTTCTCTTATTTCATGACGAAAATAAATCGAATCATGATTTCCCTCCTAGATGACCTTTCTTAGACAAGAATATGATTCCATAAGAAAGAGAACTATTGAACATATTTGGAATACCCTAGAAGGGAATTCGGCCTAGAAGAATAAATAGCAAAGAAGTGAAACCTTCCCAGAAGAGAAGTCGGCCCAGTAAAGAGGAAAATAAGAATAGAAATAGGATGTACCTTAATAATTTGGACACACTCACTCTCACTCTCTCATATATAAAAAATTGAGGCACACGTCTTAGGAAGGGTGATGTAACAACTGCAGTGACAAAGATTCTTCTTGTTTAGTCTTTATGGTATTTCTTTCTTGTGTGCTACTCTTGGAAAAGGTGCGCTACCTTTGTATTATGTTGCTTCTACAACTGGGGTGGAATTTCTAGTTGTAACTTGAGATAGCCTTTGTTATAGGGTTTATTTTTTGGTTAATGATTGTAATTTCTTTGTGAACAAAATATGTCTAAGAAAGGTTGTTGGGTTTTCCCAAGATAAATCTCTTTTATTCTTTTGTCTCTTGCTTATGTTGTTATTTATAAGTACATGATACATATAAGTTAATGGTAAATAAGTAAAAGAACATTGGTAACTCTAATGCTTTGTAGATAAATAAAATCTAACATGGTATCAGAGATGGTTACCTTCTAAACAGTTTGACCACTAGAAGGAAGATCATTGTAGTACCTTGCATTTGTACTAAAATACTTTATCAAGCTCATTGAGAACTATCCCAAGGTCGTTGGGGATAATTATTTCACAGAGTAGTGCACCCTACCCTAGTGCACCCCCTACAACCCTCAATGTCCAATTTGGTGAAGTTTAAAAAGTGAATTTTTTTGAGAGCTAGGATTTCTACCAACGAAAATGTCAACCAGCATGAGAGTTGAAGATATATTGGATGGAGGAGATAACTTCATATTATGGAATAAAAAAATTCTCGTCATTATATAAGAGAATGAGTTATTAGAGAAGATCAAGAATATGCTTCCAGAACTAGAATAATAAGATGCCAAAGAAAAGTTCAGGAAGAATGAGGTCAAGGCCAAGATGATCTTGACAGACTCAATAAAGGATCATTTGATACATAATCTATCGGAATTGAAGACAACTAAGGAAATGTTTTATGCCTTAACCAAACTTTATGAAAGTAAGAAAACCTGTCAAAATCTTACTCTAAGGCATCAACTCATAAACATGAAAATGAACAAGTCAGAAACAATAGCCAATTATTTTACAAGGATATCGTAGATCAAGTATCGGTTAGTGGACATTGGAGATATAGTAGAAGACACTGAAATCACAATTACTACACTTAATGCATTTCCATCCTCTTAGGATCCATTTATTCAAGGGATTTGTGCTAGAAGAAAATTGCCCAAGTTCAGTGAGTTATCGGAAGACTGCACCCAAGAGCAATCCAGGTTGATATCTAAATCACAGAAGATTAATGATGATGAAAATCAATCACTTGTTGACCAAGTGAAGAAGAGAAAGGAAAAAGAAGAATCTAACCCAAAGAACTCTAAGATATCGTGCCATAGAAAGGATGTGTCAAATATCAAATTCTACACCTGAAAGAATATGGGACATGATGCCTCACAATTCCCTCATAAACATGAAAAGGGAAAGAAGAATAAGCACCATGAACATACAACAGAGGTTGGAGAAAAAAAGTCAAAGGATGAATAATTTTTATTTTTTTCAGCACTCATAAGAACCATCACTCAAGGGAGTGACACTTGTCTCATAGATAGCGACACTTCCAAGCACATCATCGGATCCAAAAATTCTCTTTAAAATCTTACATAAAAGAGATCATCCCTTCGAGTGGATCTTGGGGATGATTCCAAGAATGTAGTCAAAGGAACTGGAGAAGCCTCCCTACAACTTGACTCAAGTAACCATCTTTTAATTAGGGATATTTTGTTTGTACAAAACTTGAAGAAAAATGTATATTCCATCTCTTCTTTAGAAGATAAAGGTTTTAGGGTATATTTTTTGGATGGATTTCTTCTATGGCTCAAGAATTCAAGCATTGATAAAGCTACTATGATTGGTGTCCAAGAGGGAAGACTATATAAATTGAAGGGACACCAAGAAAAAACCCTTGTACACAACAATGTTAGCTCAAGTGAGCTATGACATCAAAGACTTGCTCACATAAACTATAGAGAACTATCGATATTGGGAAATATGGTTATAGTTCTACTCGATATTCAGGTAGAATGTGATGGATTATACAAAGGTTACACACTTGGAAAACATTTCAAGGGAAGATTTACTAGCAGTGGAAACAGGTCCAAGGGTATCTTGGACATCATACACTCCAATGTATGTGGACAAATAATGGTACCATCCTTAGGAAACTTTATATACTATGTCTTATTCATAGATGACTATTCTCGAAAGACATGGATCTACTTCTTGAAAGAAAAAGATGAAATCTTCAACAAGTTTCAAGAATTCAAGGATTTGGTTGAAAATATCTATGAAAGGAAGATTAAATTTTTGAGATATGATAGTGGAGGTGAGTACACCTCAAAGGAGTTTAAATAATTTTGCATAGAAGCAAGGATTGATAGGGAGATAACAACTCCCTACAACCCCCAAGAAAATGGGGTTGCATAAATAAAGAACATATCCATTGTAGAAGCAACGAAAGTGATGATCCATGACCATGGCCTACCCATGCACTTTTGTAAATATTGATATTAGTCGGCATGTAACACTTGACGAAGATCAAGGGAGTCTCACATGTACATGGAACAAGAGGAGAAACAAGCTCCAATAGAAGCAGTCATGGAAGACTCTACACCATAGGAACCCTTTCCAAAAGTTCAAAATGAGATGGTAGAGTCAGAGAGAGATGTAGATCCACTAGTCAACAAGAAGAGACTAGCTTGGCTTCGAAACACCTTGCAGGAAGCAAAAGGAAATGTCGCTCCGAATGGCTCTTTTAGAGAGAGAAAGAGACCACATAATATTTCTAGCTATGTGACATTGATGAGAAACATCATTGATTCAGAGCATTCCACATTTGAAGAATATGTTGAGAAGCCATGATGGAGGACTATCAATCCATCATGAAGAATGGTGTGTGGGAGGTGGTTCTAAGACAATAAGGGAAGTCAATAGTGACTTCCAAATGGATATAAAAGATAAGGAATATTGCAGACAAAAACATAGATAAGTAAAAGGAAACATTTGTGGCTAGAGGAATCTCCCAGAAAGAGGGAAAAGACTACGATGAGGCATTTTACCCTGTAGCAAAGTACACTTTCATTGGATCGATTGTTGTGATTTCCTCCACAATGAGATGGAAATTATACTAGATGGATGTCAAGACTTATTTCTTGAATGGTTTAATAGAGGAATAAGTGTACATAGAGAATCCACAAGGTTTTTTGATGCATGGGAAAGATTCTCATGTTTGAAGATTGAAGAAGGCCTTGTACGGATTGAAGCAGGAACCCAAGGCATGATATGCTAGGATAGATAACTACCTGATGAACTTGAGATTTACTAAGAGTGATGCAGACCCCAAGATTTTCTATAAGGTTGAGAATGGTTTCCCGTTGATATTGGTTTTATACATGGATGACCTGTTTCTGACAGGAAATGAGAAGCTCATAGTTGGGTGCAAGTGAAATCTTGCTTCAGAATTCAATATGAAGGATCTAGGTGTGATGCATTACTTCTTGGGATTGGAGGTGTGGCATAGATCATATGAGATTTTCCTTATACAAGGAAAATATATTGTTGAGATCATACAGAGTTTTGGGATGATGGACTACAAGTCCATGCCCACACCCATGATGATAAATGTAAATATTTTGAGTTATTCATCTTCATATTTGGTGGATCCCACAATGTACATACAACAGATTAGATCCTTGATGTACACGGTTAACACCAGACCATACATATGTTTTGTAGTGAATGCCTTGAGTCAGTACATGCTTGAACCGAAACATGTACATTGGATGATAGGAAAATATATTTTGAGGTACCTACGTGGTAGAATTGGATATGGATTGACATATGTCTCGGGTGGATATGTGAAGCTGAAGGGATATACAGACTCTGACTAGGCAGGGAGTGGAGTGGATCAGAAGAGTACTTATAGATGTGTCCTCAGTTTGGGATCAAGTATGATATCATGGTTGAGAAGGAAGCATACATCAATGGCACTTAGTATAGTAGAGGAAGAGTATATCACAACTAGTGTGGAAAGTCCTGAAGCAATGTGGCTTCACAAGTTTACAGTAGGGATATTTGATCTAGAATTTGAGCCAACTTAGATACATTGTGAAAATCAAATTTGTGTAAGGATTTTAGAGAAACCTATCTCTCATGAAAAATCAATGAACATAGAAATCAAATATCATTACATTCAAGACATGGTGCATAGAGGAGATATAGAGCTCCAACACATATCCATAGATGAGAAGATAATGAACATTCTCACCAAGCCTCTATCTAGAGTGAAGTATGAGTAATTTATAGACAAGATTGGCATGATGCAGAATGTCCACCCACGTTAAGAGGGAGGTGTGTTGTTTCTCCTCCTTCTGGATAACCCCTCTAGCTAAGGGTTCTCTAGATCAGTCATGCAAAGTGACTAAGGGGGTAATGCACTACCAGACCTGATAAGAGAAGAAACATCACACACATAGTTGTGATGACTATGGGAGTATCTTTGTGCTACTAGATGAGACTATAACTATGGTTGATGTCATTGTATTAGGTGTGTGATACTAGTTGATTGCTACATAGTTATATAGACATCGACTATGACTATGGATGATGGCATGGTAGTATATTTGTGCTACTAGTTGATTGTTGCATAGTTGTAGACTATGACTATGGTTGATGACATGGTAGTAGTTGTGTGATACTATATTATTGTTTCACAGGCATAGGGATTGCAGACTATGATTATGTTTGATGGTATGGTAGTAGTTTTTTGCTACTAGTTGATTTCTCCATAATCATAGAGACTGTTGGATTACATGGTGGTAGATTGTGTAGCTACTAGTTGATTGCAGGATAGATAAATTGTGTCTCTGGACAATAGATGTGTTCTACTTGGAGTGGTTGTGTACCACTGGATAATAGTTTTTTACTACTATGGATCAACACAATCGTGTTCTACTGGATGGAATTGTAGTAGTTGTGTGCTACTAGCTGATTTCCATGGAGACTACCAACTCACATTGGGAGTAGCTATGTGCTACTTGATTGCATATACTATAACATAAGATTCGAGATATCGATGGCATTGTGGTAGTTTTTTGCTACCATGTGATTGTAGAGTACTTAGTGGACTACTAGATGAAGACATCGTGAAAGATACCTCCCTAGATAAGAGGGAGTGTTGATGTTTTGGTATTTGTAGGAGGTACTTTCTATCCTAGATTACCTTTCTTATATGAGAAGAATATTTTGGGAGCAAGAGAACCATTGAACATATGTGGAAATACCCTATAAGACAAGTCTACCCAAAAGAATAAAGAACAAAGCAGTGACACCTTTGCAGAAGAGAAGTCGACCCCGTAAAGAGGACTAAAGACTATAAATAGGAGGCACATTAGCTCATTTGGAAACACTCACTCTGTCTCTCATCTACAAAAAATTAAGGATAAATTGCGAGGAAGGGAAACAAAAGAACTGCAGTGACACAGATTCTTCTTTTTCAGTCTTTCATGTATTTCTCTCTTGTGTGCTACTCTTGGGAAAGGTGTGCTACCTTGGTATTGTGTCGCTTATGCACATGGGATGGTATTTCTAGTTGTACCTTCAGTTATCCTTTGTTCTGTTGTTTATATGTTTATTCATGATTAGACTTTCTTTTTGAACATAATCTATCTAATAAAGGTTTCTAGGTTTTTCCCGCATTTAGGGTTTTCCCAAGATAAATCTCTTGTGTTCTTTTGTCTATTGTTTATGTTGCTATTGCTCAGTACATGTTACATATAAGTTAATATTAAATAATTAAAAGAACAATGGTAACTCTAATCCTTTGTAAATAAATAAAATATAACATTATCAACAGATCATCTATATATAATACAAGATATACAATTTTGTTTCCAACTTTCTTGACAAACAAAGTTGCATCGTCAAGATTGAAGTGCTTGAAATTTAATTTTAGAACATGCTCAGTTAACTTTTTATATGATGTTAGTAATTATTGTTTCAATACATATAAGGATTTGATGAGCTTTCATACCTTATGTTCTTGTCACTTCACAAGAAATCCTTATGATTGAGACATGAAAACATTATCTTTCAAGTCTCCATTCAAGAAAGAAGTCTTCACATCCATTTGATGAATTTTCCATCCATTATTTGTTGCCATGGAAAATAGAGTTTGGATGGTATCACATTTTGTTGTTGGGGAAAAATATTTCTCATAATCAACACCTTATTTTTGTGCAAATCCTTTTTCCATGATCCTTGATTTGTGTTTGTCAAGTCTGTTATGTGATCTATACTTGTTCTTGAATACCCACTTGTAGTTGATTGGTTTGGTTCCAAATGGAGAATCCACCAACTTCCATGTCCCATTCTTCATGAGATTACCATGTTCCTTTTTCATGGCTTCTTTCCATTCATCATGATAAGAAAATTCTTTAAATGAAGTTAGTTCAATATTGGTAGATAAATTCAACTCACAATCATACGAAACATCCATTTCAACTACATCATCTGAGTTTGAATTATATACATTAGTTACATCTTATTTTGAGGACAATATGGTTCCTATCTTCCCGACCTCATGAGGATGAACACTTTCAAGTTTTTTATGATTCATTTTGGTGGACCTTTCTAAGATGGTCTAGTTTTCTTAGCTGATTGAGATGGTGTTGAGTTCTCATCAAGACTTAGATTTTCAATCCTCCTGATCACATCATCCAAGTAAGCCTCAGGTTATGATGAAGTAGAAGGAACATCCTCAAGAGGGGAATATGGTTCTTCATAAGGATATTCCATATATTGACCCAAGATGGGGATCCCCCCTTCAAGATGTGGAATCTCATCATCAAATTCATGATATGTATTTACACAAGTAAATATGTCTAGATGATCAAGCTACCTCTCAACATTTTTGTGTTTCTTTCTAGATTCAAGAAATATTGCATCTTTGGAAAGGAAAATTTTCTTATTTGTCTCATCATAAAGATGATGCCCCTTGGTGGAATTTGAGTACCACAAGAAGATGCACTTCTGACTCCTTTCATCAAGCTTGCTTCTTTTCTCCTTAGGAATCAAGGAATAGCAGGTGGAACCAAAGACCCTAAGTTGCCTCATCGAAGGAATGTGGCCATATCACATTTCATATGGAGACATTTTATTAAGAGCATGAGATGGAAACCTATTTTTGACATAAATTGCACATTGAACTGCATCAATCCAAAACATGAATTTAACATTCTTGAAAAACATCATAGAATGAACCATATTTAGGAGTGTCATGTTCATTTGTTTAGCAACATAATTCTCTCATGGATTGTATGGAACTTTGGTTTGATGTTTGATCCCATGTTGGAAAAGGTAGATTTCAAATTCATTAGAAGTATATTCTCTTCCATTGTAAGTGCAAAGAGAGACAATACGAGACTGAGCTTCATTTTGAAACCATACATGAAAATTTTTAAATGTTTCAAAAGTTTGTGATTTATATTTCAACAAGTACACACAACACATCATGGTGTAATCATAAATAAAAGTCATGATATATTTGTTTCCATTTGCATAAGGAACATGTACAGGTTCGTACAAATAAGAATGAATCGATTCAATTTTTCTATAGGCTCTGGAAGTAGAGTCATGAAAGAGTTGTTTGATATTTTTACCAAGGATACAACCATCACGTTGCTTTGTTTTCCTAGGAATAGTAGGAAAACTAGAAACACCATTATTTCTAAACTAATGAATACTATCATAATTAATATTTACCAAATCTAGCTTTCCACAAAATACAAAATGGCATTATACTCGAGTCATAATGAGAGAAGTATGCATCAATGCGTGTATGGGAAGATGCCCCATTCAACTTCAACAATTTTCCATCTTCCATTTCGTTCATGACAAGCATGTTGTTAGAATCATTCCTTATTTCAACTTTGCCACCAAACATATGAACATAGTGGTTGTGTTGTTTGATGTGCACAAGGGGCATCAAGTTTCTTTGCATCTCAGGAAGATAAAGTACATTGTGTAGAATAAAAATTGAGAGTCCAGGTAACTTAATCCTGATGGTTCCCATTCTCTAAGGTTTGAGACTTGATCTATCTACAAAGTCCACTATTCCATCTACATTTTCATCAATGTCTTCGAATAAATATCTTCAAAATGTCATGTCGGAGATTTTTCCTGTGTCAAGAAGCCATGCATCTTCCCAATAAGAAAATGAAGTATTAAATAAATATTCAGTTAAGCCTATATTGCAATGGGAAACAACATAATGAACAAGTGTTTTAACTTTCGGTGGTCCTGAAGTTCTATCTATGTATTCTTTCTGACTCTGTCTTTCCTCTTTGATCTTCTGTGATAAAACTCTACAGTTGATTGCTACATGTGACCCATTCATTCTGCAACGGTTAGAATCAATATTGGATTTTTCATGGGGATTATGCCAACCCCCTTCCTTTGAGATTCTTATTTATGTGTCCTCTATTATTTCTTTTATGTTGTCCAAATTCACTTGTTGATACAAGTGAATGGATTGTTGTCTGCTTGAAATGCTAGTTGTGAGTTACAAGGTGATTCTCTAAAGTAACAATGGAAGATTTTTTGAAGTATACAAAATACAAGGGGATGGTGATATGGACCAAATATGCTTTCTATTACATCTGAAGCACCATCCTATTCTCCCAAAGAACCACACTATTCTCAGTTCTGCATAATTGTAAATAATGCAAAGCATTAACTTTGAAAGCAACTAGACAAAGATTTAGTAAAGAATGCAAATCATTAACTTTCAAGAATCAGAACAACGTCTTCAGTGCTAGATTTATTTAAAGAATATTTACGAAATCTCTGGAAATAACAATACCCAAGATTCAAATGGAAAATAGATGGTTGACGATGGTTTGTACTTGCAGGTTTGTATTAACACAAGAGTTGAATGGAAAATATGCATGAGACTTTAGCACTTAGGCATATTCTATTGGCATGAGACAAATACAAGAAGTTCCCATTCACTGATAATGTATTAGTAAGGTGTCATATATTATCTAGAACGTGTTACAGTGCTAAAATTTCACGAGAAAATATACTCAGTAGGGACTATCTCCATTTTGTTAAGAAATATAAAAGGTATGAGAAGAGACATTCGAACATACCAACCCATATTTCACCATGCTTTCGTTATAGGAATGGGATCATGTTATGCAATGTAGGCCTTTGTCCAAGACTATAATATTTAATATTTTTCATGGAAATAGAGGAGAATTTTATTACCAATGGTGTAGTCGAAAGGCGCTCGAGTCGATGGTAGAAACATGATGTGAGATTCTACGAGTTTGAGATATTAAATTAGGGGTACATTGAGTGATGGTGTCACACCGACTACTCTAAAATCTAAACCCTAACAAATGGGAATCATTACTATAATATGACGATGAGGTTAGGTTTTACAAAGATGATCACAGTATATATTTTGTTGGTTACTTTGTAAGACAAATAAAGATCGGTAAATGTAGTATGAAAATGTTAAGAACCAAACAAAAATATAGCATAGAAAAACCTCAGGAAAAGTACTCAACGCCTTGAAAAAGAGATAATTTCAGATAATAAGCCTCTTCGAGGGGGAAACCTCCTTTTACCCCACTTAAA